>CABFOS010103159.1:0-11449 GCA_900660315.1 Diretmoides pauciradiatus
TACAACTACTATTACTACTACTACTACTACTACTACTACTACTACAACTACTACTACTACTACTACTATAACTACTATTACTACTACTACTACTATTACTACTACTACTATTACTACTACTACTATTACTACTACTACTACTACTACTACTACTACTACTACTACTACTACTATAACTACTATTACTACTACTACTACTACTACTACTACTACTACTACTACTACTACTACTACTACTACTACTACTACTACAACTACTATTACTACTACTACTACTACAACTACTATTACTACTACTACTACTATAACTACTATTACTACTACTACTACTACTACTACTACTACTACTACTATTACTACTACTACTACTACTACTACTACTACAACTACTATTACTACTACTACTACTACAACTACTATTACTACTACTACTACTATAACTACTATTACTACTACTACTACTACTACTATTCCTACGACTACTACTACTACTACTACTACTACTACTACTACTACTACTACTACTACTACTACTACTACTACTACTACTACTACTACTATTACTACTACTACTACTACTACTACTACTACTACTACTATACTACTACTATACTACTACTACTACTACTACTACTACTACTACTACTACTATACTACTACTATACTACTACTATACTACTACTACTACTACTACTACTACTACTACTACTACACTCTACTATTACTACTACTACTACTACTACTACTACTACTACTACTACTACTACTGCAACTACTACCAGTAATACTACTACTACCACTACCACATCTACTATTACTACAACTACTACTACTACAACTAATACAGCTTCTACTACTACTATAGCTATTACTACTATTACTACTGCTGCTACTACTACTACTACTACTACTACTACTACTACTACTACTACTACTACTACCACTGGTATCATTACCACTATTACTGATAACAACAACCATAACCCTAACAATAATAACACACGTTATATGATATACTATTATATCATATATACTATGTATTATTTATTATTCTTAGTAGTAGTGATAGTACGGTAGTAGTATTGTATAGCACGTCTAACAAACGTGCAGAGTGCTCTAAACTAGAAGGAACAAAACAAACATATTAACAATCAACTATGACAAAGGAAACACTTGAATTACTGGGTCCATTATCTATTCAGACAACCATAAAGTTAGGGTTTCATCTCATATCCATCTGTTGTTGTTTTTTTTTTCATCAGCCTAGTTAAAAATAAAGAGAAACAAAGCCAAGGCACCTTTCCACTGCTAGAAGCCCCTTTTGGGACTGACGACAAGTCAGCTTTGGAGTGGGGGGATAGCAGCAATCGCAAGGAGAAGGTAAACAGAGAGATGCTGGTGTCACTTTGACCATATCAGCTATCACAGCACCTGTTCTATCTCTTCTCATGTTGCTTTATCCTGTCTAATGGCCACATGTTGTAGGGAAACGCAGGATGAAAAGTGATAAGTGTTAGGTTAACTATGCAATACAATTCAATTAGTTGCTGACTTGCTTTTTTAGTTGTGAGACATAGGTCTACAATGTGGTAGATGACTTAATTATGGCCTTTTGTTTGTTGTCAAAATTTAAGGACAACTGCAAATTTATAGACGCAGATACTGGATCATATTCAGGGCAGGAAACCCACAGTCCATGATACATTCCAGAATTCACTACTTTACTAACCAAATTGATTTTTTATAGTATGAAGGAACCTCCAAACAATGGTTGGTTACCTACAATCAAAGAGGCAAAAAAGCACGCACATCCACGAACAAAATTGTGCAGGTGCTGAGCTCAACAATGTAGCAAACTGAAAAAGGTGAAGAGAAGCTTGCACACTGCATGGCTCCTATTCAGTCAAACTTATTCCAAGAAATGACGACGTTTCGAGCCACCGCTCTTCATCGGGTCAACGACCTGCAGTGTGCGAGCTTTTCTTCACCTTTTTCAGGTTACCTAAAATCGACAAATTTACCAGCCACAGTCAAAGAATCACCAGATATTCCCATCTCGAGCTTCTTAATAGTCACACCGTCAACACCAAATAATGTGTCTCTGTTTTGTGTTCAGCAGCAGAACAATGTTCCTAACAGCCAGATGTTGTCCACTCAATATCACGAGCCCGGCAAATTCAAGAGGACGTAAGTTCCTGCGGTCACAAGATGGCGCTGTTGTTCTTTATTATGCTCAGTATAGCTGGACGGCAACTCTTAAATAGCCCCTTTCTCAACTCTGATGTCCATGAATCAACTTCACAAGATAAGATAAACCTAAATCTACCAATGATCAAATTATATAAGGCCATACTGATTTCAAGAGAATGAACAATGGCTGTCACTAATGCAAAGCGGTTATATAAATATATTAGATATTTAGTAACCTGTTATAGTTAATCGAAGTTGGCCAGGTGTAGTTTTGTTAGCTATAGATGGGAATTCATTTTACGTCTACTTCTAGGTCATTTCAAGTTGCAATGATGGCTATAAGGTTTACAAGGGTTAGGATCAGGGGTTACCGGCAGTCTTAGTGTATGGTCTCTACCATTACAATGGAGAAATGAGATATATGGCTGATAAACATGTCAACGTTAAAGTATTCAAGTAGGGTTTTGCATGCAAATCCTATTGGCTTTACCGTTTTCAGAAATGGCCTTGTAACGAGTCTTAAGATAAAGATGAAGAGATCTAGTCTATTTTGTGGGGTCTCCCTGTCATTAACCTTTGGACAGAAGTTCGTTATGTGTTTCGCTGCTAAGATCTAAGATATTGTAGATGCTAGATATTTGAATATGGCGTGTTTACCGTAGACAATACGTCTCTGTGTTGTGATGATGGAGGAGAACTGCCTATGGGCCAGCTGCACACCAAGCAGCACACACACCTGACTTCTAAACTTAGATGGGCAGCCAGCTGATTGTTTGCGTTTGCCCTCCGTCACTCTGCAAATGTTCCTTTCATATTTGGAAAAAAAGGTCAATGACCTGTCAAAAGCTCAGTGCCGACTCAATGCCGCACGAACATGACAGCTAAGCTATGGCCGTTTGACAGGCAGAGCATTTACATGGTATTGTATACTATGACGTGTTGACAGGTCCACAACACATTGGTGGCTCGGTACTGTACACGATGAAGGGGAAAGTTCCAAATGTGCAAAAGCATTGTTGCGTTAGAAAAACACACTTTTGTAATGAGTAGCCAGTGTGAGTCTACAGAGTTAGCAGGGTAGGGTCCAAATTCAATATTTGCTATATTTTGTTCACTATGTTCTTCACCTTCCTTGTGACATAACATTTCACTACAGTCTAACCCCATAAGCACCATCCAATTTCATATTCATTGGACGTCTCCCAAAGGGTTTCTCTAGTTTTTGCTTTATCCCATCCGGATTTGTTGAGGTTTTGTCCCATTCAGTCCCCATTGTTTTTTTTTTGACTTTGTGTCTCTGCTTTTCTCACAGAATCTATGACAAGAAACCAGCCCCTGTCAACATGTCCAAGCTGCTGAGCTTTGGATACGCCGAAGACGAAAAACCCACAGCCGACGATGGCGAGGTGTCGAGTAAGTAGCGTGGTGCGTGGTGTTCTGATGGCGGCTTGAGTTACAATCTTCCAGGCCGTTATAAATCTTTTATCGTTTAGTTTGTTGCTTTCACAATGTGCTATCAAAATGTTTAGCAAGTATATGAACCTACGTAATGAAATGTATGTCACAAAAATAGAGGTATGGAATTGCAAGGCACACACCATTTGGAAATAATGATTTAGTATTGATTATGTGATGGATCACTCATAAAGCATGTGTGTGTGTGTGTGTCACCAGAAAATTAGAAGATGGATTCCTCCTGTCAGAAGTCAGCGATGCTTTCAGAGCACCCAGCAATGCTTAGCCACATCAAACTTCTCCTCTAATTTCAGTTCTCCTTGAATTTGTTCTGTCAGCTGTATCATACACCATACCAAAATGTGAAAATTGTCTCACTGAATTGGAGCCGACACCTATCCACCGTGGTTATTCACAGATACCACCTTCCGTTTGTGTCTCTGTAATCGGGTGTTTCGTGATTCCAATAAAGTGTGTCACAGTTTTTTTCACTTTCATCCAATATGCCATTTAAAGTTGCTTTTGAATAATTTGTTATATAGTATTACAATGTAAGATTGCAATATTACGTAACAAAGGACACTGAAGGGAACGTCTTTCAAAGTAAATAACGGTGTACTTTTAGTTGTGTTTTTTTTTTAAGTTAAATTAGTTGATGAATAAATTCTAATAAAGACAAGTTCACCGTCCTTGATTAAGCGTTTTCTTTAATGATAGATGCTGCATGGAGAGAAGCACATCGTAGCAAAGGGAATAGTGTAGTGTAGTTCTCTGCCAGAGCTCCAGAGCACCATAACACCATAACGTATATCTATCTATATATAGGTTTATTGTTTCATTAGGATCCCATTAGCTGCCAGTTTAATAACCGCTAGTCTTCCTGGGGTCCTCACAAGAACAATAATACAATGATTAGTAATACAATTAACATGTTTAAATAATTATAATTAAAAAGCATAAAGAACGCCAAAACTGAAGACATAAGACACTTAATTCAATATCCAGTTAACCCTTTCAGATGTACAACCACACTGGTATAAGTAGAACATTAAGCCCAACTTTTCCACTGACGATGTCACAGTGGCCACTGGCCTATGAGGGGGGGAAAAATCATCTGAAAGGGTAACTTCATTTATAACATAAAATAGAAGTTATCACATCATAATCCTCATCAGTTCACTTTTTAATATCTTTTTAAACTATTTTAATTCTTTATTAGCCCTGTGGATACCGGTAGTTTGTTCCAGTTGAATACGGCTCTATAGCGCTCCTCCTAATGTATGGAGATGTAACCGTGGATTGTGACTGTAAGATAAGAGGCCGTTTGCACCGTAGCCACAGGGGGACACGTGAATTCTTAAAGTCAAGTGAAGTAAACAGTACATGGAATGCATACATTTTCTCTACACTAGTCAACATTCATGGAAAGTTATCATTTTTATTGTCTTTGCTAATGATGCTAAATTGTTAATGTAATGTGCATGTCATTGTTTTTACATGCCAGTGTGTTGCGTAATCTTATCTCAGGGATACAAACATAATGTTCTTGAAGTCGCTTAACGTGGCCAATCGTTTGTCAACTGTTTACCATGTGATTGATCCTGCTGCCGCTTGTTTTGGGGCTGGTGAATGTTTTCGGACGGGAACTCCTCCTCTCTGCAGCCAATCACTCCAGAGACCAGGTCAGGGGTCTCGGCTATATCAGCTCCCCACCAAGATGCAAATCTTATTCTCAACCAGCTGCAACGAGTGTTTGGACTTTCGCGGCAGAACAACGTATTTGTGAAGAATTCGTACACTTTGGTTTCTTAGTCATTTTCTGCAGTCATGGCACCGATTTTGTTGAACTGCATAGGGAATGAGTACATCAAGTGAGTATATTGGTACTATTATTTCTTGTTTCTCCTCAAAGAGTTTTTTCCCCACTGTATTGACATGTACCACTCTATTGTTCGCAGGCAACTGGTTCAGGTGAAAAATCCCCACTTGGATACTATGGAAGAGGACATCCTCTACCACTTCAACTTAGGCACCAAGACTCACAACCTCCCAGAGATGTTTGGAGATATCAAGGTTTATGAGACAGGGCGGCAGAAAAAAGAAACAGAATTTGGAGTGAGATTTAGCAGAAACAGTGGAATGCAATATTTTTCTCTCTCCCATAGTTTGTGTGTGTTGGCGGAAGCGCAAATCGGATGAAGGCCTTTGCCCAGTTCATCCATCAGGAGCTAAAACTGCATGGAAACCCAGAGGAACTCAGAGATATCTGCGAGGGAACAGATCGCTACTGCATGTATAAAGTAGGACCAGTGCTCTCTATAAGTGTAAGTATCCCATAAGCAATTTGAACTGTTGTCATGCCAGTAGACTTAAAATCTAAAAATATTGGCGATAATCAATCAATTAGCTCATTTCTTCATAGTCTTTTTGCTTTGCTTGTACCCCTTCAGCATGGCATGGGTGTCCCTTCCATCTCCATCATGCTGCATGAGCTCATCAAACTGCTGCACCATGCCCACTGCCGTGACGTGGTCCTCTTTCGCCTTGGAACGTCTGGTGGAGTCGGTAAGTGCGTAGTTCCTCCCTCTTTTAAAGTAATACCAAAAGCGCTCAGGCCTTTTGGAGTGAAGTGAAATGCTCAACAGGGGCCCTACATCGAACGTACTCCACTATTCTGGATGCCCAGCGGCAAAAGGGTAAATGTCAAATGTCTCTGTAGGTCTGGCTCCAGGGACCGTGGTGATCACGGACAAAGCAGTGGACTACTCCTTCCAGCCCCAATTTGAGCAGGTGGTTCTGGGTAAGGTCATCACTCGGAGTACCGAGCTGGACGAGGGAGTGGCCAGTGAACTTCTGCAGTGCTCCTCAGAGCTCCAAGACCTGCCGGCAGTAATGGGAAACACCATGTGCACCCATGATTTCTATGAAGGTAAAGAGCACCTCACCTATTTTGGTTTTTCGATTCATGGTTGTTTGTGAGTCTATTTATAAATTCACTGAGTGTCCGGCTCGTAGCATACGGGTGAACAGGATGTATCCGTTGGTACTGATAAAAGCCCGTGTTGGTTCTCTAGGTCAGGGCCGGCTGGACGGGGCTCTCTGCTCCTTCTCTCCTGAAGAGAAACTAGAGTATCTGAGGAAAGCCCACGACGCCGGAGTGAGGAATATCGAAATGGAATCCACCGTCTTTGCCGCTATGTGCCGTGTCTGTGGCGTAAAAGGTATCGTTTTACATTAATATACAGCATTACGTTATGAACAATGCAACGGCGCATTTGTGGCCCAGCCTAGGTGTTAAGATTCATAGTTAAAGTTAAGTTGTTACAATAGTAGAACTTAGATCGTAGATCGATAAACAACAGACATGATTGGTAGAAGATGATGTAAACCACGAACAGGTTTGATAGTTGTCAGGTAGAGAGCAGTGAAGCATCTCACTCCTAACTGATAATTAGGCTCCTTCATGCTCTTAGTGATAGCACAAGGATGCTTTAGCGCTCTTTCAATGACCCTTACTGTCTCAACCACATCACCACCGTCGGCAAGATAAACACCTAAGGATTAAGAACAATAATCTGGCTCTGTAACTTCCTCTAACGCCAAACTGTGTTTTTTCTCTCCAGCGGCTGTGATCTGTGTAACATTGCTGAACCGCTTTGAGGGCGACCAGATCACTACGCCTCACGACGTTCTGGTGGAGTACCAGCAGAGACCTCAGGTCCTGGTGTCCCACTTCATCAAGAAACGCCTGGGATACATCGTCTAAGACCCCTACACTTAACTCCTTCCCCTACTCTGTCAATGTATATACCCTTGACTGATATGTGAATATGTTTATATGCTTGACATGTTGATATGTGTGTTAGACTATTATTTAAAGTGTTGCTTTAAGGTCTTACGGTCTAAGGTATTTGTGACTTCTTTGATGACGTTTTTGCCCATATATATATCTATCTATCTATATATATGCATTGTATTTTTTTATTTAATACTTTGTTACTTATGTATGGTATCGTGTCATTTGATTTTCAAAATAAAGATTGTTCTATACAATAATTTTCATATCTGACTTCCTTTTTTCAAAAGTGATGTTTTCACTTGTACTTGTTAGTTAACTAACAACTAACTAGTTAACTCTACATCCTCTGTGTGTGAGACGCAGGCAGATGAGGTGGATCTTCTCATAACATATTTAACTCATGAGTGTGCGGTTATATATCATCATATATATATAAATATGTGAATATGCTGACAGAAGTACTTTTAAGTTAAGTCGCTCTGGCCACGCAAACATCCTGAAGGAAACAAACAAATATTGAGATGAATGTGCACAAAGGTCATTTTCATTTGTTGGACACGTGATCATCGCTCAAAGAGATTGTATGATATTTCCCACGAGGCACTAGAGAATAAAAACAATAACACATAAACCATACTTTATGGCTGACAAAAATAATTAGGTTGATCGGTGGCAGTATTGTTCTTATGAAGGTAAAGTGTGAAGTGTCCCACTGTGAATGAGTTTCACACATTCAAACCAGTAAAATGCATTTAATATGAGGCCAAACTGAAGATGTAACGCCCGATACGAGAAACCTGGGTTGGTTTGATTTGAAGGTCAAAGTTTGAGCATGGACTCAGTGTCCCGTCGCGGTGGCCTTGGGGGCTTGATCCCAGATAAGACTTCTTTGGCGTACCGGGTATGGTGGAGCCCGACCTCCCGAAGCGCCTGCTCAACCCGCACTCTCGGGTCGGATACAATCTAGAAAGGAGATAAAGCAAATACTTCCTTTACGTGGCCGCACCCTATTCTATTTTATTACGCTTTGTCTCATTTCCTAATGTTTGTTTTTGTGGGTTGCTACACATTCCACAGTTTAACCAAGGTTAGTCTCTCATCCCCCCGGGTTTGGTATTGGAGGAGTTTTATGATCGTTAGTTACACAATATCGACTTTCTGAACCAATATGTTCTCTGAAAACGTGCCAGGACATGCACACTCCCCACTGACGGACTATAGGCGGCCTTGAGAGGTGGGCTGTTTAAAAGTCAGGCTCGGTCAAACATTGTTGTGACGGGACAAACAGCTTGTGTAATCTGCACTGGGTCATTTGTCACGGGAGGGGACGCCAAACAGAGACGATGCTAACAGACGATGGTGTTTGTCAACGTGTGGCAAGCCGCTTTAACATTTAATAAAAACAATTTGATATCAAGGTTTTTGAATTTTGATATCAAGTTTTTGAATTTTGATATCAAGTTTTTGAATTTTGATATCAGGTTTTTGAATTTTGAAATCAAAATTCCGAATTTTGATACAAAAAAAACCTTGATTAAATGTTCAAAGGGCTTTACCATATATATCAGACTTTTGAAAGTAGATATCAAGTTTCCGAATTTTGATATCAAGATTCCGAACTTTGATATCAAATTTCAGAAGTTTGATATCGGAGTTTTTGAAATTTGATATTACATTTCCGAATTCTGATATCAAGTTACTGAAACGTGATATCAAGTTCTAATTTAGATATCAAAATTTGAGTTTTGATATCACATTTCAAAAACTTGATATCTAAATTCAAGAACTTGATATCAAAATTTGAAAACCTTGATATCAAATTGTTTTTATCTAATGTTAAAACGGCTTGCCATAGTCAACGTGAGTACAGAGAGGTAGAGTAGATATCATCAGCCTCACCTGTGTGTCTGTGTACGTATTGATGCTGTAGAGGGGTTTTTGGAGCTCATACTCCTCCTTCACATTCTGCTGCCGGCTCCTCCAAGCCTCCGTTTCTCCCATCATCCTCTCTGGATCTGCCTCCGCCACCACGGCAACCTAAGATAAATAGGAAAAACACTGACTCTATTGACAACATACAATTGTATTCTTACTTACTGCCGAAAGGTGGCAGTGATGCCTCATCTCAGATATGGAGAGTGCCCCCCCCAGTGGGTCATTTTAACTGACAGACCCAATCAGTGCAGTTGATAGAATGAGGGGAAGGTAATGATCCACCTGATTTCTGAGAGCCTCCAGACGGTTCCGTCGCTCCTCTTCCTCTCTCTGGCGCTCTAGATCCCGCGCCTCTCTTTCCTCCCTGCGCCGCTGCAGCATCTCTTCCCGAAGGTTCACCCTGAGGGAGCGCAGAGGGTGAGGACATCAGCCCCTACAGCCCTTCCCTTCCTCTGCCATTACCTCTCTCTCCTGACACAGCGGGGCCCCGGGCTGTGGAGGTTTTCAGGAAGCGGTTTCATCTCAGCTCCCCCCTTGAGCCCCTTCCTCCACACCAGCCTGAGCTCTGTCTCTGGTGTCAATATCAGTGTCAATACCATCAACTGGTATCAATACCACTCTGTGTGGATGTCCGGCGACAATCAAATCAGGTCAAACGGGGATGTTTCAAAGGCAGGACCCTCGCTTTTTTAAATTTCCATAAGTCACCAGTCATCAACTACAGACATTAAAGTAATAATCCATCACTCTATCATATAAATTCATGTTTGTTTTGCTAATCTCACCAATTAATATAATAATAGTGATTAAACCTATATCCGGTTCATGAAATTTGGGTGGATATTGAATGTGGAATGCCGGTCCCGGGTGACACGAGCTGCAGGTTCTCAACACCTCAACCTCAATCTGGGAACCCAGACACTCAATCGCTCTGACGACCGCCTGAGCCTCTGGGATCAACGGCCACTGGTTCTGGGTTATCCGGTCTAACCAGCGGACTAAACAAAGCAATCGCACTGTTAAACGGCCGGCGGATGCTCGGTGCCCGGGTCGTTTTACAGTCCGATTGCTTTGTTTAACGTATTTGCTTGACAAACGCGATAAGTTAAACTAAAAACTAAATGACCGGCGGCCGGAAGAGGAAGTCGTTCTTCGGATCCGCTGGCGAGACCGGATAACCCAGACACAGTGGGCGTTGCCCCCAGAGTCTACTATCGTTATCCATAATAGATATATTGCCTGCACTACATGCACCAAACAATAGGGGCCCCAGATACACAGAACTACACTAGACTAGGAACATTCTGAGTGAGGAAATGAAGAAACGTCCAAGCAAAAAACAGTTTAAAATAATGTACAAAAGGATGATACTTTGAAGGCGGAAATTGAGAGGCGTGATGCTATAAGTATAAAATAATGGTAATATGGTATATTATATATATCTCAAATGGAAAATGTAAGTGAAAAAAATTTACTATATATGAAATTATAGGTATGATATATGAAATGATGTATGTGAAATTACAGATACTGTTACTTGTATATATGATTACATACTATGTTCATGGAATTATTATACGTTATTATTTACAAAATGATTATGGAACTGTCTGAGTAATGAATGAATATGTAAAATAAACTCCTCAAAAAAAGTTCGGAAACATTATTTCGGTTGATTATTTCTCCCCTTTAATAATACCACTTGGTATTGTATTTTATATCGTTGGAAAGCCTGATTAGTCACCTTTACAATGAGATACAACTTGTTAAGGATCGTGCATTCAGAAGACTGAGGTAATCACCTATAACATCCGCACGGACCATCCGCCGATCACAACATCAGATGGCAACGCTCTGCGAGAGGTCAATGACTTCAAATACCTGGGTTCCTGGGTGAACTCCACACAACAGGACGTTAAGGTCAGAAAGGCACTAGCGTGGAGGGCCCTGAACGGTATGTCAGGAGTGTGGTGCTCAAATCTCCCCCGACACATAAAGCTGAGCCTATTCCATGCCACTGTGGAGTCTGTCCTCCTGTATGGCTGCGAAAGCTGGACCCTGACACCCACC
>CABFOS010103161.1:0-12594 GCA_900660315.1 Diretmoides pauciradiatus
GGGGGGGATATAGTGTTTACAGTGTCTCTGATTATGTTTCTGCTTGCATAGCAGCTGTAGCAGAGCAGCTTGGCAGACAGCCATGCAGGTGACTTAGCCAGGGCAAGGTCAGCCTCTGCCTAACATTAACATTTAAGTAATGAATCTTGGGAGAAACTAAGTCAGAAAATCCAGTCTGCAGCATCAATCATCACTTCACAAACCACAAGTCCAACTCTTTGAGTCTCAAACTCTTTCCAACTCGTTGCCCTACTGTGTGCAACTCATAAGATTCAGATTCAGATTTCTTTATTGTCATTACAAAAACAACAAAATTCGGTCGCACTGCCTAGTCGGAGCTCTAAATATAAAAGAACACAATTATAAAAATACAACAATATAAAAGTACTAGTGTAAAATAAATAGAAAATACAAATCACATGCACGCACACATAAACCACTGACACACTGATAACACGGAACAAGTGCCAGGTGCAGCCAATATTTATATTAATCATGGTCAGAAACAGAAATGAGCTGAGATGCCGTCTAGTCCAATATACGTTTACACACAAAATATCAGGTGATACAATCAGTACTGTGTAGTAGAGAGAACCTGATGGCGGTGTGTGTGTGTGTGTGTGTGTGTGAGAAAGAGAGAGAGTGAGAGGGGTGTAACACAGCTTCAAGGTGCAATGCAGTGTTGTGAATGTAAAACTTGTGTGCGAGAGAGAGAGGGAAATAAAATATCCTTTATCCTCTCGTCCTAACAACTCCCATTATTCTTTACTGCTCCCTCCACTGCACCCATACTTACTGTCTACGTTGTCGTTCCTTCTCACCCTCTCATCTTTACCTCTCCCTGTCGCTGCTTCTTCTCCTCCACCTTTGGATAATGGAAGCTAATAACTCTAATAGGATCAGATCTAATTCTGGAGCCTGACATCAACGACTGAGGATTACTGTACACACATGCACACAATCACACACAACTGTATGGCACACTGAGTCTTCTCTATCAGCTGACCGGCCCAAAAAGGTTGCACTTCTATGGTGAAACATAAACTAACTGGCGCTGCAGCAAAAATAGAATTCTTTAATAAACTGTTCAGGATGGACAAGCATTTAACAATTAACATAAAGGATGATTAATTTATCCTGACTGCAATTAGATTTATTAATTTATGATGGCAGTGATAAGCATTTTCCCCCCACCCATGTATAGACCTACTGACTCACGCTCCAGGCTTATTAACTAGCACTTTCTTGTTGTTTATTGTATGGTGTATGATGTGACGTTGATGACCGTTAAGGGTTTGAATTCAATTAAACAGAACTGACTTGCTTGTTGTCATCCACATTTTTCATAAAGCCTGTAGTAAACATGGCGGATGCATTGAATAACTTCAGCGAACAGGATGAAATTACATCCCTTCTAAAAATGATCACTGTGGACAGGCCAGTAGTAGACACTATATTTAGTATGTGAAGTGTATGCATGATAGTGCAGTACCAGCAATACCTTCCGTTCAGTATGCACTGACTGATAGTGATATCAGGTATACTTTGTATTCTGCATGGGGTGTGCATGGATGATAGGGCAGAGCTACATCTCCTGTTCAGTATGTGATATGCATAGTGTTTGCTGCACTGTTAGAGGTCAACGACCTGGGGGAGTGTGGGGCTGGCTGTCAGACTGCAGCACTAGTACGGATCCTCATCCCTCTGCAGCACTACTACTACTACTGGACTGGCTCCTTCTCTCTGACGCATGCACACTGCAGGTAAACAAGGAATGCTAGATGGAGAGAGAGGAAAAAGGAGGAGTAATGGAGAGAAAGTAGATAAAACAGAGGGGGGGGGGCAGAAAGAAGGGAGAGAGGAAGGGGAGCAAAAGAGATGGGTAGTAGGGAAGTGGGGGCGAGGAGATGGGACAGAAGGAGATAGGGAAGGTAGTCACGGCAGATAGAGAATCAGAGATAAAGAGAGGGGATACGAAGGAGAGGAGTGTTGAGAAGGACAGAAGGTGGCACTGGCAGACCGAATGCTAATAGCTACACCCTAGCTGTCTCTGAAGGATGGCATCGCAGCAGGACATAAACAAGGAGCGGTCACAGGGCTGGAGAGAGAGAGAGAGAGAGAGAGAGAGAGAGAGAGAGAGAGAGAGAGAGAGAGAGAGCAACAAAGGGGAAGAACGAGGAAGAAGAGTGTTTATGCATGTTTATGGGAGAGAAACAAATAGCGTCTGTATGAGAGATAAATTAGAGAGCTAGGTTTGCAGGGAAAGGGAAACAGCAAGAGAGGGAGAGAGGGAGTCTTTGCCCATTTCTAAATGATCTTGTGTTATAAATTATGAAAGAAGCAGTAAAAACAAGCAGTCAGTTCTGTCAATGGTCGTCTGTAGGGACGGTCTGTACACACACACCATGCAACATAAATGGTAGTTTGGCACAAAAAAAAAGATAGCTGCGAAATTACGAAACCTAGCCCTGGCCGACTGTATGAGCTTGTGTAAGAAAGTGAAACATGGTTTCCTCTGACCTCAACAATGCTACAGACCAATGACAAGGTCAACGCCGAGGAGGACAGAATGTGTATTTGTGTGTCAACTGGGCTGTGACACAACATCAGCAGAACCGGTCTAAAAATGTCCCCGGATTCCTGAAACGCTCTCCGGGTCCTCTTCATGTCCTCTCTGGGGTGTCCCGCTGCCATAGCAGCATGGAAAACAAGTCCGGCAGCGTGCACTCTCTTCAGCTAACAGGGTTTTAATAGTTTTCCTAGCTCAGGTTGTAAATGCAGAGCTGCTACAAGGCGCACACACATACAGTACATTACATACAGATAGAGGACCTGCTGCCACTGGCAATGGATTCTCTTGGCAGGGGATCTGTCAGCTCCAGAGTCCACCATACAGGGTGTGATATATGCCGCTCCCCTCTCTGAAGAGATCACCACGGGGCCAGATGATGTCATTGAATGGCACTAGCAGCTGCCACTTCCATGTATGTTTGTGTAGGTGTGTGTCTGTGTGTGAGAAATTACATACTTGTGCAAACAAATATGACTTTGAGTGTGTGAATGCAGAACCTATGTGCGGCCTGGTGTGAGCGGTGTTCATAAGGAATCATATGCGTCAGGGCAAAGGTCCTCTGTGACATTCACAGTGTGAGGGTGTGACCGGATCAGGTGACCAAATCACTGAAATGACCAACAGTGACCTCACACTGCACATGCACACAGGCATCAGGGACTTTCACCACCCTGTCCTCGCCCATCAGTGCCAGATTTTACATCCTTGTTTAAAACACATACCCCTAAACTCCTGTTTAAAAAGGTCCACAAGCATGCTGAAGCTCCAGTTTCCTATCAACAAATCATATATCTTTCTGTTGCTCGCGATATTATTCCACCACAAACAACATGGATTTTCCTTACTTTAGTGTGCAGTATTGTATGTGCACAGCATAGAGCCTAGATCTGATGAGTGTGTGTCTATGTCAAACAGTAGGATCTTTAAAACAAACAGTGATTCATGCCATGACCTCATTAGAGGAAACAATGACATATCCGGCTCTGTAGCAAACCACCTCCAGCTACAGTATGGTGTTTTGTTTGAACGAAGAGAAACGTGAATGAAACATAAAAATTCCCTGAGTTTGCCCTGTGGGTAATCTACAAAACATTCCACACAGTGAGTCATCAAGTAAGTTCCCAAACCACTACTGTCAAGGCAGATGATACATGAAACATTTATGTGTTGTCCTTCATTTTGAAATACTAAAGTTACTGGAAACCACTGTATCCAGAACAAGTTCCCAAATGTGGCTCACTACACGGGATTTTCCGAAGATGTGACCAAATGACCTTATCTTCTCCCTGTGCCAGGCAGATTACAGGCAAAAGCATTCCATTATTTTTTACTTTACACAATCCCAGGAACAGGGAAACTTGTTCAAAACCACCCAATTTCCCATGATGTACCATTGAAGACATATACGTCACAAGGAAGATGGAACAGCATATGTTTCATCAGTTGAATTGATGGGAGATCTCACTCATTGAATAAATGGATAAGTCGTTACGTGCAGTCTCCCCCCCACAGCTAGGTACAGTAGCTAGATCACTCAGCTAAACCAACCAATTAAGATCACAGACAAGATCACAGACCCATCGCCTCACTGCATCACTGAGATGGAGCCATTATAGAGAATAATCATCAGGCTCATCCTCATCATGACTAACATGTTGATATCACAACACTTGAACACATACTTGGACAGTCTAATTATAGGCGTAGGACTTTGTTGTAGTGTACATTTAGTATTAGCAAACTTGGTATTTAAAATGTTGACTCCTAAGACCACAGCCACAGCTATGACTAAACACACCCACGTCCACCACCACAAGTCCTGAGGTAGCCTGACAATAATGTCTCCCTGCCAATGAGCTGTAAAAAACAACCAAGAGTTCTGCCAGAAACTTGTGGTAATAAACATTCAAGTTTAAGCACATTCCAGCCTGCGATAGCCTGGCTGTCTACCTGCCTGTCTACCTGTCTGTCTGCCTGTCTGCATGCTTGTCTATCGCTTGCTTGCCTGTCAGTCACTCTGAGCAGGCTGCATCTGTATTCTCCCTACTACTCTCAGTCAGTCCCATCTAGAGAGGCCTCCATACGGGAAGTGTGCTTCCCCAGGCTGGTTGCTGGTAGTGATAACCTCTGGTCCATCTGTCAGGCCTGCCTGCCTCCTACGCTCATAGCAGCAGGGATTAGCCAGGCTTAAACCAAGAAACCACCCGCCTGCCCTCGAGTCTGTCAGAAAAGGTACTAAGAAGCCCCATTGCCTGCCAAGGCCTGTACCATCCCACCCCCAGCAGAGGTCCACCCACCCACATAGACACCTACATTATTAGAGAGCCTGTGCTGTCAAGCAGACATGTGTTATGAAGGGATGGGATGTGAAGGAATGAGGAAAGAGGACACCATTTTGATTGGTGTTGTATTGGTCATGGATGCTCATTCAGCTCAATCCACTGAAGCGATGGTGGTATGAAAGAGGGTGAGTGTGCCTTGGGGGATGCACGTTATTAGTTCTCAATGGGATGTGAGGCGGGACACAGCCGGGGAGGATGCAGAGACTGCAGCCCACCCATGAATACCCACAGTGCCGCTCTCCCGCTTCCTACATTCACTTCCCCAACAAAGAGCCACAATGGTGTCCTTTGCTGTCTTGGCTGGCTGAGGCAGCCCCTGGCGATGCCGAGAGCCCTGTGGGGGGTAGAGAGGATGGACGGGTGCGTGTGCGGAGGGGGTAGCTGGGAGCCGGCTTTAACACCACACAGCCAGTCTGCACGTGCCCACCCCGCGGCCTGCCAGTGGCCGCACAAAAGGGATGATGTCATGCTTAGCCAATAACAAAAGAGTCTGGGGCCGCCTGGCCCTCCTCTCTCACCCGGCTAGTTCCAGCTTTATCCAGCCTAGCATTAATCGCAAGCATTATCCTCTTTACTGGGGGTGGGGTGGAGAGTAGATAATAACAACAAGCCAACCATGGGGCAACACCAGATAGGGAGCAGAAGGGAAGAGGAAAAGGAGTGAATGATGGGGATAGTAAAGGAATGGATTGGTGGTGGGGGGGCTGGGGGTAGACAGACAAACAGACACAATGAAAGAGAGAGCAGAAGGACTCTATAGGGTGCCACAGTGTGAGACCTGCCAACCATTAGGCCCCACAGAGAGACAGACCCAACAGCGACCCAGAGTAGACCCAGCTTTGTTCTCAGCTGCATCTTGCAAGACTCTGATTTTCATTACTTTGGTGCCATACATCAAAGTCAGACTACATGCAAAAGCTCTCTACTTTCAGAACTCTGGGGACTCTCGAATGGGTTCTCTTCATGTTTATTTCTCTATAAATCCAGAAACTGCAGGAGCAGGTCATAGAATATCAATGAACCTAAAATGCTTTTTCAAGTCAAACTGGCCTTTATAGCAAGGAGAAGTCATACGTTAGACTCTTGACGCAGGACCTCCTGTGTGGCATCTAAATGAATGGAAACCACTGCTAGAAATGCCTACAGACTTAGCAAAGGCCTTTGTAACCACTCCCAGCTAAACTACATGGTCAAAGGTTTGTGGACACCTGCTCATCGAACGTCTCCTTCCATAATTATGGGCTTTAATATGAAGTTGACCCCCCCCTTTTCTGCTACAAAAGCCTCCACTCTTCTGGGAAAGCTTTCCACTATATGTTGGAACATTGCTGCTGATTTGCCTCCATTCAGCCTCAAGAGCATAAGTGAGGCCGGGTACTGATGTTGGGCCTTCTAGTTCATCCCAAAGGTGTTGGATGGGGTTGAGGTCAGGGCTCTGTGCAGGCCAGTAAAGTTCTTCCACACTGATCCTGACAAACCATTTCTGTATGGATCTCGCTTTGTGCACAGGGACGTCGTCATGCTGAAACAGGAAAGGACCGTCCCCAAACTGTTCTTGCTTCCACAAATTTGGAAGCAAGAATCGTCTAGAATGTCATTGTATGCTGTAACGTTAAGATTTCCCTTCACTGGAACTAAGAGGCCCGAACCGTGAAAAACAGCCCCATTATTCCACTACATATATTAGAAGGGGTGTCTGCATACTTTTGGCCATGTAGTGTATGTGTAGCTCAGTCTAGCAGACATTAACCAGTGCTCATATAGGAGGTGTTACACAAGATCCTTGTCAAGTTAATAGTGGTAGAAGCTTGGGTGAGAAGAAATGCATTTGTGCTTGACTGCCAGAAGCCCTTCCAATAAAGCTGAATTAAAAGTAATTGCTATAATTGAGAGTCAGTGAGAACCAGGAGGCGCATGGGGAGTCTCAGCCAATGTACCAATTATGCAGATGTTAATAGCTGAAATAAAGGTCATTTGGCATCAGAAGTTAACAATAATCCACAGTTCTCCATTTTCTCCATCTGACCATGTGGAAAATGTCAGTCACCTACAAGTGTTAACTCTAATACACTATGAGCAGCTGAGCAATAATATACAGCAATAATCTATAATTATTTGCCATTTGTTGGGCAGGGTGCTTCTGGTGATTAATGTACCTTGATGGAAAGAGTCAGTCAGTCAGTCACCTACAACTCTAAGACTAATATCTACCAATAGGGTGTACAAATTGGAGCAGGTGATAAATCACTACCACAAGCAAGCTAAGCATAATGAGAAGGACTATGAAATGCACACATGCATGGCAGGTCAGACGCTCCTGCCTGCCTCTGCCAACCAGGAAGTACAAAAACAAAACAACATTCAAACCATTCCCAAAAATCCCCGCCCCACCCGATGTTTCTGTCATCCTAGTATGCGTCATCAGCCTCTATGACAGCGATCGGGACTTCAGTGCACCTGGGAATTGTACAGGCCATTTCCACAGCTTTGTTGTTATCAGGGTTTGCCCCAATGGTTAGATGATACATGCACGCAAAACACAACCCACACACACTTCACCCCCATGCTTAGGTTTCCCCTCTCAGAGTTCCTTCAGTTTCACACAGCGACTAAAAATACAGGAGTTAGCATGCCATGGGTGGACAGGCCATGGAAAAAAGGCTGTCATATTCAGAGCAGAAGTCATGGAAAACGGAGGATCCGATTTCAGGGCCACTGATAAGCAATAAACCTACAGTACACCCGCCCGCCAAATATAGCACCCGCTGAACTGGTGCAGGCCTGGACTGGCTCAGAGCGTCCCAAACTGAAACCGTACTGGAACACGGCTCAGGATGATGGGAATGTTCTGATCCTCAGATATGCTGTAATAAATATAATGATGATAATGTGATACTTTATTAATCCCCGTAGGGAAATACCCTTTTCGTTTGCCCCCCCTCCACAGGGAGGTCAGAGGTCAGGGTCAGATGACAGACACTGCCCCTGGAGCTGGTAGGAATTCAGAGTGTTTATCAAGGACACTTCAGCAGGGCGGATGCTTAGCGACACAAGGCCTTGAATCCAGGTTTTCCAGTTAAAGGACAGTCTCCCTACTCAGTACTGTAACCTGCTGAACCAAAGTCACTCAGTAGCCGCCATTATGTATGCGATGATGGAATTTCATAGTCATTAGCTGTTGACTAATGTAGATACTTAATTATAGGACATAAGCCAAGCATGTTATACATCCACACAATAATAACTATCAATTGTCACTAATAATTGGGTGTTTGATATTAGCTTTGATATTTATCTTCACAACATACTTCCTCCCCCTGAGCCATGGACCTACTTACAACCTACTTACTTACTCCTTGTGGGTCTCTTGTTTGTTTGGGCAGAATGTAAGATATTCTTCAACAGGGTATTTTGTGACAATCATCTCCGCTGTATTGTATCCGCTGTGTTTTGCAGTCCCTTGCTGATTCTGCTACTTGTGCATGCAGAGACTAACAATATTATGCTGACGTGCCCCTATATATATGGAACTTTTCATTCCCCACCCTCATTTACCAGTAGAGTTAGCAGATTTTCCCTTCTGCATGTCAGATGCAAAAAGTCCACTTGACACCCATGCATTTTTAAAGCCACATGGAAATCCTTGTTTTGCCTGCCCCCCTCACAAAACAGACCCCCTGAAGCTGGTAGGGATCCAGTGTCTTCAGCAGGGAAGATACTTGTCAACACGGGGACTCTGAACCCAAGGCAGTCTCTCTAATCACTGGCACTGACACATCCTACCACCCAAAACCAATGACCTGTCAGGTTAGCTGAGTCTTTAACCTACCTTAACCTTGCCATTGGGCTGCAGCAGCTCAGTGACAGACACCTTGTCCTGCTGCAGGCGCCTCTTCACCAGCTTGGAGCAGCAAACGTTGACCGCACCTTGCACGTGGGACGCATTGTACTCAGAGAACGTCCTGCTGTCAATCACCAGCAGGCGGCCTGTTCCCCTCTGGATGAGGCCTGCCAGGCGTTTGATGTCCATGGCACTCCGCTTACTCGGCCCTTTCTCCCCGGCCATGATGTCAAGGGGTCGTTGTGAGGTCACCCTGAGTCAGGGATGTAGGGTAGTATGAAAGGGGGGTGGGGCAGGTAAGAAGAGAGGGGGGTGGATGAGTGGAGAAGGGAGAACAGGAAAGGAGGAGAAGGAAGAGGATTAGGAGAGGTCAGTAGAGGATGACTACCGCTGGAGCAGGCGTTGGGAGATCCATGGTGCCTGCAGAAAGAGGAGAGGGCCCAATGGAGGAAAATAAAATAAAGACAGACAGTTAGATCCAAGAGTAATCTGTGCTTCTGATGATTTCCCTAAATCCACTGCTATAAATATAGCATTTTATTACAAAGCATGGAATTGTTTCATTGCTATTATTGGCAAGCAGTGACAGTCAAATGTGCCATTGTCAGTGCTGAGATGCTGATGACCTGACAGCTGATGATCAGATATCAAGGGCATGATCACCTCTCGTCCTGCGCGAGTCCAATCATGCCAATGCAATGGATGAAAATAATCTAACCCTACTGCTTCAAGGTTTCAATGACATAACAAACAATACATTTCAACACCAAAGTCAAGTGTACACTGTATTATTGTGCATTTATAGTCCCTCTCTAATTGGCAGACTTTGAGCACCCTGCATATAAAAATAACCATGATACTAAACAAGGGTATAAAACAGTTATTTTAAGACTTCAAAAGCCTTGTGGATCATCCGCTGGGCTTTAACTGTCCCGATATCTGAGGGAATATAACACATCCAAATACAAAGCCAAAGACAAACTGAGACATGCACAACAATAGAACTGGTGTGTGTGTGTGTGTGTGTGTGTGTGCATGCGTGCATACTCGCTGTTGCTGATGGAGGGTCTCTTGTGCGACAGCTCATGAAACAGGAAACTGAGGGCGTGAGATAAATTAAGCCAGGGGAATTCAGAGAGCAGGTCTGGACACAGACGAATGGCCTGTGTGGCATCCTATGTGTGTGTGTGTGTGTGTGTGTGTGTGCGCGCGTGTGCGAGCGAGCGCGTGTGTATGTGTGTGTGTGCCACAGAGACTTGACTGTAAACTTGATTAACAGCCTCCTGCTATCTATCACTTATAATCACACAGATCTCCTCCATTCTCACACCCAGCACAGCACCCATACATTTAACATAACACACACGTGCATATGCAAACATTCACACACAAGTGCACACACTAAGGTGCACATGACCCATTACAAAACCGCAGTGCCATCTAAGATAACAGGTAGAGAAAAATCCCTGGTGGGATGACGACCACTTCCTTGGTCATCCAGGTGACATACGACCAGTGAGAAGGTCAGAACGTGAATGCAGCTGTGTTGTTTTATTCATCCACAGGCACATGGTGTCATGAAAAATAAATGGGCCTCCTCATTTACCCCAAAGCCTAAATGGAGGTTAAAACCTCAGTCGAAAAGGGAGAGTACGGGAGCAAGTGATGTAGAAATAGATAGTGAGAAGGAATAAGAGAGAGATTGGTTGATCTAAGAGAAGGATAAAACAGAGAAGGGGACACATTAGTCACGGCAGCAAAACCAACAACAGCCTTGTACTCTAAGCATTCCTCGACAGCAGAAATACACCAGCTTATTAATCATCTATCACATTTGCTATAGCATGACATTCTTGTATGCCCACTCCACGGAGGAAAGAAAAGGAGAGGGTGGAAAGACGGAAAAGGGAAAGAGGGAAAATAGCAGAAAAGAAAGAGAAATATCTCATTATGATAATGAGACTTTATGTAGGCTATGAGAAGAAGGAAAAAACAGAACAAAACTGTCTATGTGAGTGAGAAAAACAAAAGATTTGGCACAGTAGAACATTGGTGAGGAAGTGGGCGAGAGGAGAGGAGAGAGACAGACAGAAACAGAGAGAGAGAGAGAAAGAGATGAAGAAACAGAGTGTGTTCTGGTCAGTAGCGTCTTGGGAAGAAGTCCAGGCAGCAGCGCTACTCTCTAACCTTTCACCTCTGCTCTGACACCACCTCCGCAGGAGGATTGGAGGAGGAGGAGGGAGGGAAGGATGTTATTCAGCGAGGATTTCTCAGCCTAGCAACTCAGCCAGCTCAAGGCTAGGGAGGGGACATGTAAGCATGAAGATGGAGCGGAGAGGAAGAAATGACGAGAAAGAGAGATGGTGAAAAGAAAGAGAGATAAAGCAACAGATACAGAGAGTGAGTGACAGCAGACAACCAGTAATCCCCTGTGCTGTATCACAAAACATTCTCATAAAAACACTTGCATGCATACAAGGTCTAAAGGTACAGTAAATACAATATGACATGAGCAAGAACATACTTTTCACCTGGACAACTACCAGATGTTGCCAAAACATCTAAAACAGGACAGGTCAATCGTCACATTAGGATCTCCGAGACGGTTAAGTTCCCCACCTAGGGTCTATATCTCCTATCCCTATCATAGATGTGCACATACCGTCGCTGCCTGGCAACCTGCCTGATGCAAGCACAGCATCACAGGAACATGGAGGAAAAGCTACATAGATTGAGAGCACTGTGGCAACTGCGTACTCTGTAATCATAGAGGAACTCCTGCTGTATCAGAAAGCACAGGCAGAGGACACAAGAACAATGAAACCGAAACTAAACAATACAAATCTAGAATACATCACATATAGGATACTAATGAAGGAATGCATTACACACACAGTACACTGTGCAAATATGATACAGCTTTTATTTGTCTAAGTAGGTTTAAAAAACAACAACAGAACAAACAAATATCTCAATCTAATCTACTTTAGCAAGGACTGAATTCAGCACTGAAACTATTGTGACCTGCAGCTAGACAGCACTGGACATATTGACATAGTCACAGTCCCCTAGTTTTCCCATAAGCAGGCATTCTGCAATAAGGTCCCACTGCAATACCAATACCTCCTACACCAGCAGCCCCTAGCTCCTGAGCCGGCGTTGTAACCCGGTATACCATACCTTGCATGACGTAGAACCCTTAAGCCGAACTGCTCACAGCATCCAGGGGTGTGAAATCTCTCTTTCACTGCTGCTGAGCATGTTCTGACGCTGCATATGTCTAATGGCGACAGAGTCTGCTCTGCCCCCCTCCTACCCTCCCTGCCTCTCTCTTTTCTCTCTCTGTATCCCTCCTTCCCTCTATACCATTCTTTCTTTATCTTGTGCATAGAATAGGGATAGGGAGGGGAGGAGTGTGCAGGTTTACATGTACATGTGTGGCATTGCAGCAGGGGGGACTGGTGCTCTGCCTCTTTCTACGCTGCTAGACAATCATCCTACTCACAGCGGACTGTGTTTGTCTGGACGAGAAAGGATGCAAAGAGTGAAAGAAAGCGGTCTAGGGACAGGGACAAAAAAAGGGATGAGAAATGATGTGGAGAGGGAACCTCAGCATGCTTACTCAGCATAATAACCACAACAACCCTCTTTCTTCCTCCATCTTGCATCCAGGAAGGAAGGAAGGAACAATAAGGGGGAAAACAAACCAAAGTAGGCAGCAGACAGGAGCGTACAGTGAGGCTCTCTCAGAACAGATGAACACAAGCAGAGAGGAGAGAGAGAGAGAGAGAGAGAGAGAGAGAGAGAGAGAGAGAGAGAGAGAGAGAGACAGAGAGAGA
>CABFOS010103165.1:0-10772 GCA_900660315.1 Diretmoides pauciradiatus
TCTCTCTCTCTCTCTCACTCACTCACTCACTCACTCACTCACTCACTCACTCACTCACTCACTCACTCACTCACTCACTCACTCACTCACTCACACACTCACACACTCTCACACACACACACAATTGCTGTTTATCAAATGACAGTGGACAGAATAATATGTTGTTAAACCTTGTGGATGTATTGACCATAAAATGAATGCATTTTGATTACATTATTATAAAAATCTGCCCAAATGTTTCCAAAACAATCCCAAATTGTATCTACCTGCCCAACGCATTTTTGTCTGCCCAATGCAATCAAAAGTAGCCCAATTATATGGAAAACTGCCCAATCTTGCAAAACTGGCAGCATATTACCATCGGTGACAATAGTGTATCGGCAATCCATTGCTCTTCCTGTGATACCCGGATGGTGAATGTTAAGACTGAATTCCAACCTGATTTTCAACCTGAATTCCAACCTGAATTTGTGAACTTGAAAAATAATGGGTTGAATACCTGCCAAATGTTCAACCAATTTAACAACCAAATTCAACAACAGAAAAATTCAAGCATGGTAAATGCTGTGGGGTTTTTCAATTTGTGTCAAATTGAAATGCAGAAAAATTCAAGCATTGTTATTGCTCTAGGTTTTTATTCTATTCACGTAATTCAATATGCCATTTGGCATTGAGGACATTTGGCACTATTATACAGACGTGGCTGGCACAATAGGGATTTGTGATGATACGTGGTAGTGTACTCAAAATTTTGTACGTTGTACTATGTTCTGTTGATACACTGTATGTGACATTTGGATTAGTTTGACACCAATATCATGTATAGTTATTTGAGAAATGCTGTGGTTGTTCCCTCTCATTTGTGGTTTAGGAATCTAATCCATGATGTAATTCCCTCTCTAGCACGGGCCCAGATGAGGAAATGGATATCACTCCTATCACAGGTTCCCAACCTTTGTTTATGATTGACAAGGGGTGTGGTGGGGGTGAAAAAGCAAGCCACAAGGAGCAACAAGATGATGATGATGATGATAGTGGACATGACGAAGAGTCAAACTGCCCCATGGAGGAAGAGGATGATGAGGTCAGCGTCACCAAGAAAGCGTCCTACATTGGTGGGCAAGTAGACAAAGGAGATAACGCCAAGACAAATGGCAACCACCCCTCTGGAAGTGAGGAGAGTTCTGAGGAGGACGAAGATGTGGAAGAAGAGAGGGATCAAGTAACAGCCCAAATGGTGAAGAGTCACTCAGCCACCTCCGCTCCACACCAGCAGCCTCTTCTCAGCTGACAGGGATCTCTTAAGATGAACAACGATGACTCAGTCCCGGAGTCAACGCCTCGGGGAGTTCGCTCGTCATGGACATTTGCCTGGAGCGACACGGAATGTCTGGCAGTACAGACAGAAAACGAGACGGACAGGTGTGGGATGACCTCGCATATTATTAAGGATAACGATAACCGCCTATTGGTTCCTTAAGACTTTTAATTAACCCTGCCCTGATACCGATACCCTCCTTTTCTGAAATTCAACCAGGACCAACTTTCTCCACAGCAGATACCGGCACCCTTTCCTTTTGTCTTTATGCAACGTTGTGTAGTTGGCTCTCTCACAAAGCAGAGAACAAAAGGTCCCTTCATATAACTATGGATTTTGTATGCCATGGCTACAAATGCGTTTAGAATAAAATGTGTGCCTTGTGATAATAAAATGAGCATTTCTCAAATACCATTGGAATTCCATGGAAGCTTGTGGTTTATTTCTTACAGTGAGGGGATGTAAAGGAATGTTGGTCATACTGGTTCTGTCTGCATGAATACATGACTTCAGGTGTGGTCTAATTTTGGTCTGGGTTATCTTGTTGGAAATGTACTTGCAACCACCAGAGACATAAAGGAGAGTGTGTGTCCGATATAGATATCTTCTTATTCGAATTCTTATTTCCATGGTCATATCGACCGACACCGATGCTGCAATACCAGTTTCTACCAGTAGGTTTACCTTCCACCTTGCAGTGAGTAACTGATACTGGGTGCAGATGCAGATGCTGCTTTGCTATGACCCGATTTCTCTCCACACCACAGACATTTTCTCCTGTGTAGGTCAACGTGGTTGGCACATAATTAATGTCATCATATTGGTGTGACATATTTATTACATTATTTTGATATCTGTCTGATACCAATAATGAATTTTTAAGTAATTATCTTTTTTTTGCATGACCGATATATCGTGCACCCCTACAATCAAATATTTTACTGCTTTTGATACAGTATCTGACAGCTATATGCATATTTTGTTTGTTTGCTTGAGTAATGCTTAAAAACATTGTATTTCGATTTATTAAGTAAGAAATTTGTAAGAAAGTTCCAAAGATTGCTATTTATTTATATTTATGCTATTATCAATTTTAATGTCAAGCTCCTGCAAATAATTTTGCATGCTACAAATACTACAAGCATGTATTTGCATGCTACATGGTCAAATTCTGGATTTCATCTTAAATGCTAACACACTTTCTGTAATATTCTTTATAAGTTTTGTTGCCATGAGCTTTATACAGTAGAGAACAAAATAGCAGGGTGTGGTGTTTCAGAGCGTAAACAGATTTATTTTTAGTACAGTTGTTAGAACAAATCTACAACAAAACGAGAACTAAACACAGCTACAACAAATCTTGCTCTGTGTACTAGGCACAGTCGAAATGCATATAAGGCACAGCACTAGTTTTCCAGTGTGGAAAATAGATCAGCATTCAATACAGATTGGCAGAGGATAGATTGGGAACAGGAGAATAATTATGTATATTTAGTTTGTCAATCTCTTAACTGTCTTGTTTTTATGTGTAACTTTTAATTACAATTGGCTTCACAAACTTCACAATCAAGTAGATGAAAAATAAAATTTAAAATAAACCTTGTAAACTACCTACTAATTTCCACCACACATCAACAATCTCCTCAAAGATCAGTACTGTGTATACACCATTAACTTGAACTTTTGCAAGACTATTTGAGCGTAATATTTGTATCAACACAATCCCAGTAAAAGACGATACATTGAATACAATACAATTCTTTGCATGTATTCCCACAGTCAACGTATCTGCTGTTATATATTATACATATTTCTAAACAGTCTGTCCAACCTTCAAGTTCTAAGTCAGTCTTCTTTAGGCGACAGGAGACTAGGTTCAGTTGTGTTGCTGGCATCAACATGATGTTAACAGAACATCAACATCATGGGAGAGTTCAGCGGCTCAGTATCTCACCCTGTGCAGGCAGCCCAGCTTTGGAGGCGTTCTTGCGGGTGATAGTGGTACAGCGGGTGAGGATCATCTGGGGCGGTGGCCTAGGCGGCACCTTGGGTGATACGGGCCCCTTGAAGAGGTTGGGATCAGAGATGCTGGGAAGCATTTTACCCCCCATGCTGCTAGTTGGACTAAGGAGGTTGGACGTCGTAGGTGGAGGGGTACGGCTGAGACGCAGGCGTTCGTCCATGTGGCCGTAGCTCAGGTTGAGGGAAGAGGTTTCTGAGGAGATAGAGATGTCATCGCTGAAATCGCTACTTCCAAAGCTTCCATCACTTTCGTATGTCAGGCTCCTCCCACGACTATCCTCTTCTCCATCCATCTGAACCATGATAGTGGGTGCAGGAGCACGGTTTGTTGTGGCACTGGTACTATTGGCACGACTAATAGTACCATGGTGAATGGAGCTTGCCACAGGCTGGGCCGGACGGGGTTCGGTCAGCATGTTCATAGAGCGGGATTTGAGCTTGTCGGCAGGCTGGAGCTGAGGGGATCTGGGGGTGAGGAGGCCGGGCGGCGGCAGCAGGTTGCTCTGCGAGTGGCTGAACTGGTGGGACTGGTGTTCCAACCTGGGGGAGCCCTGGAGCTGAGGCAGGTTTTGGGAGGACCTGCGTAGATCTTGTTGAACGCTTGCCATGCGGACACGAGGGTTACTGTTGAGCTTCAGGTACATAGAAGGGATGTAACCTACTTTGTGATTGTATCTGTTAAGAGAGGGAGAGTGTAAAGTAGGAAATTAGGCTTTTCCCTCTGTCTTTCACTGATTATGACACGTGAGATAATCAAAAAATCAAAGCCAGATGCTTCCAAACTAATCAATGATTAGATTCTTCCAGTTACATCAAGATATTAATCTTAATCACATGTTGCAGTGCATCTAACCTGCTTCAAAGTAGCATAAAGCCAACAGCAGCTCAAATATCTCTGTATGTGTGATATTCACTCTGACTGATGGATAACATAAGCATAATGTGTAAAATATGAGCTCAGGTCAACAGTGTTTAATAACTATACCTGATGAGCCACCAGCCGTTGTCAGACTTCTGCATGACCTCCACCAATGAACCAATGTCCACAGATATCTCGTCTTCTTTGGTGGCCTTGTAGGTCTTCATTGCAGTGTACTGCTCATCTGTTGATAGTCAGGAAGACTTTAAGTATGTTGTCATGTGTGGCACGGATACATATTTATTTGAAAAAGGAAGTGCTCTCAGGGTTCTGTCCTAAGCCAGGGTACAATAGAAAGTGTATCTGGGAACTCACCTGTTCTGAGAGACCCATCCATGTCATCTTCTTCATCCTCATCATCATGATCTACCTTCTCTAGGTAAGGGGCAGGGAACCAGGCCAAACGCTTGTCTTCACTCTCCACCAGCCACCACCCTGAACCAACACAGACTTGTTATTAAACAGTTCAGTGTATTTGGGCTGATGATTTGAGCATTAACTAGTATTTTCCTAAATGGTCATGTGTGTGTGAGTGTTTTTCTCACCTGCTTTGTCTTTGATAAGTACATCCACTTTTTCATCCAGCGCCACTTTGAAAGGTCTGTTCTTAGTGCACTTGGTCTCATAAGGGGCCACACACTGGTACGTCTCTGTCACAAACGGCTGTGTCACGTTGCCAGTGATTATTTTGTCATGTCCTCCATCGTCATCTGAAGGCATGACCATGATGCTGAAGATGAGAGCCATAGGTAAGTTTGTGTTTAAATACTACGCCAAAGTTTTCCAAAAGCACAAGGCATCATATGCATGTATGTAACATAAAGATTCCTACAATAAGTGATTTTTAGTGTCAAGCAGTGGTGTCAAAGAAGAAAGAATGCAAATGTTAAATTAAACTACAGGGTTCGCATGAGGTGCTTGAAGTACTTGAATTTTGCAGGGGGGAAATCAAGTACTGGAATACCTTGAAAATAGCCCCTTTTTTAACAAAGTGCTTAAAAAGTAATTGAAATTCAAATGAGCCACATAACACTGTCTTATATTTTGACCAACGTTTTGTTCATCAAGTCATTATAATTTAAATTGATGCGTCACCGTCACCGTCTCACATCACTCTGCGCTCTCCCTCTCCTTTCTTCCTCGTCTGTTTACCACTTCTTTCCTGTTTTGATTAAGTTTTTCCTGGTCCTGTCACTTCAAATTATTGAATTGAATATGTACATGACTGGTTTTTGATCACATCATTTGTTTATGTTTAATACGAATTAACATTTGAAAATTAATCATTTACATTGAGCGAAGTCCTTGAAAATGAAATAATAGTACTTGAAAAAGTACTTGAAAGTCCTTGAATTTCATTTTGTATTGTCTGTATGAAACCTGTTTATCCAACCGGGCACATTGAATAAACCACAACCTCATTTATAGCAATAACCTTGGGTAGTAGTTGCAGGTGTTCATTCATTCATACACACATTCACACCAGGTTTAGCTGCCAAGAACAACTAGTTTTGCACTGTTGGCTCCTGAGCAGTTCCTTTAGTGGGGGCAGTCAAGGGCAACTCATCACTTCTTGTTGAGGTAATAGTGAGTCTTCTTCCCTTTTCCTGTCCAGATTTGTCAGCTGATGAGCAGATTTTAAACTTCTAGGCACAAGATTACTGTATTTCTGTAGCCATTATTCTACCATAACAGAGGAATTCAGCCGGGCTGCTTTTTGTTTGCATATTAATACAACTATTCGCGTGTCTTTAGAAGATTTGCCGAAAGAAACCTCATCACAATAGCCGTATTATCCACTTGAGAGTAATGCCATGAAATTATCCAGGATGCAAACCAGCCAAACCTCTGAAACACACCGGATCCCGACCACATCAAGGTGGTCTCCACACTTCCCTAACTCTAAGAACATACTTCCTGGCACCATTCCTGCCGCACAGCTCGTACTTCCTGTTTATCTTTAAAACACAGTGTCAGGAAAAAGGGGCTTCTGGTGCCGTCTCCCAGGGCAGCAGGGCCGGGCCGGGCCTCCAGCCTTTCCAGAACTGCAGCTGCCTGGGAGGAGGCGGTAGAAAAGATCGGCCTATTTCTGTTGGGTCCTGACAGCCTCGCAGAAAGAAGATGCCATGATTACCACGAGGTAATTACAAGGTTTACATGACAGGGGAACAATTACTGAACTTCGTCAGCAGCCTCTGTGTCTCAGAGGCAGAGGCCTTTTAATTGCAGGGCTCCGGTGTTTGTCAACATGTATTTTTAGGGGAAGGCTTAAGCGTAATGTGAGGGTTCATGCGAGTCTATAGGATGTCTAACAGTCTACTTTTCTGACCCCTATGCATTTCAGCACCGTTCATCCTCTCATCTGTATTTTCGTGGCGATGTTTCACCAGAGAACTGAAGCGCGTACAGCAAGGTCAAACAATGCAATTAACTTTACAGACACTGATGCATGAAGAGTACTTCACTGCATGTTTGATGATGGATGACTTGACAGCACGGCAAACTGCTGCAGCCTGACTGGTTCAGAATCAAAATCACCATGCACAGTAAATGTCTTTGTGGCGTTGGTGTGTATCGGTGACTTAACACACTACTGTTGCGGGGACAACAGGACCTCACATAAAGTGCAAAGGGACAATGCAAGACAAATAGGGGAGGACAAACTTCCATCCATCATGACGTACAGCTGCAGAGGAGGTATGGTGCATTGGAGCAGTGAGGTTAGACCGTATATAGGATGAAATACGAGTATCAGGGCAATAATATTAGGACTAGATGCCCGGCGGCTGATAAGGTGTGGCTGGTTTTGACTTTGTCCACAGACTGAGGCGGGAAGGACAACAGGAATCACTCAACTTGTCCCCCATCCGCCCCGGAGGAAGATTTTTTACGACCGTCCTGATTAGAATTCATGGGGGACGGGAACGTCTCTCTCTTAATTCACTTCAGTAATGAACTTATCAGAGACGGCGCTCATGTTTCATGTCATCTGACTTCCACTGCTCCGTCCTCCTGCTGCCAGCGGCTTGCGGTCAGCTGAGGAATATTAAAATGATCCACTGCACATTTCTTTTCACGTGCTCATTATTTTTCCGTCCGCCCAGTATGGATCGGATCCTTTAAGAACGCGGGGGCTCTATTACATCTTCGTCTTAAATCCTTCAAGTCATGCTTATCCCCCTGAGGGACGCGGGGTGATTCAGCACTTGTGTCTCCGAGATAATAACTCAGTAGATGTATCCCGACTGTGCGGGACGGAGAGGGTTGGCTCGGCCCTGTGGCTGTGCTCTGAAGACAAATGTTATTCAGATGATAACGGCATCAGTTCATTTAAAGTTATGAGAAGTGTCTGAGCCCTTTCAAGACGATATTCCAGACGTATGTTATGTATTGTTGGGTTGGGAACCAGAGGATTCCCGGTGGACTGTGTGGAGGAATTTTTATACTTTAATGTTTTATCTTGTTTACATTTTAGACTATACTTCCTCAATGTGTTGTATTGTTTATAATTGTACACTATTCATATGTGATATATTTTTGTTTTATTGTAGTTTAGTGAAACTCCTAAGCTGTATGGTCTGCAGATCTCATGGGCCTTTTCTCAATACACAAGTGCTCGTGCTCGTGTGCTTGGAGGAACGTACTTACTAGTCGTGCTTGGAAGTATGAACTCGCCAGTTTACGAGCGCTGTTGATGGTTTGAGACGAAGCGGACTTGCCGGCGAGCTGCCGAAAAATGACTGCACCGACGTATTGTGCCAATATCTCCCTTTACTTTATAGCTCTCGAACTCATCCACTTTGTTTACCTTACCTGTATATAAATACCTGGATATAAGTACATAAAACTGTAGATACATGTGAAACTGTGGTACAATCACAATAATACATACATGATATGGTGCACATACGGCACAGTCCTTTTTCGGCACAACACCTGTCGCCAGCGAGGTATTGCGCAACACCGACAGCTCGCGCTGCTTCAGTTGTCCCTCGATGTAATGACAGAACAACGGTATGAAAATTAAATATATATATTTTACAGTTGTGGGACTGTCATCGTGTAGAGTCTCTGCTCTCCATAAGTTGTCTGTGTAACTGTGGGACAACAGGGTCTCTGAGCATAACTGACCAGAGGGTCTGTGAGCGTAACTGACCAGAGGGTCTGTGAGCGTAACTGACCAGAGGGTCTGTGAGCGTAACTGACCAGAGGGTCTGTGAGCGTAACTGACCAGAGGGTCTGTGAGCGTAACTGACCAGAGGGTCTGTGGCGTAACTGACCAGAGGGTCTGTGAGCATAACTGACCAGAGGGTCTGTGGCGTAACTGACCGTTAAACGTTACAGCAGATTTTCAGTTTGCCATCAATTTTCGTAAAACTGCTAATTTTCTAAATCTACACAGTTGATTGTTTTTCTACAATATTCACTCCTCGTGACAGTAAAATAGGTCATTCTAAGCCAATTTACTGCAGTAATTATTCTCTAAATCATTAGAAAATTAGGTTAACACCCGATCGTGCATGAAAAAAAAAATACCGTCATATACCGTGAAAGAAACCGAAATTTTTTGAAAAATACCGTTATATAAATTTTTGGTCATACCGCCCAGCACTAGCGTCACCTTTTCTGGCCAGGGCTAAAGAAGGATGTGGTGAACTATTGTAAGTTGTGCCACATCTGTCAGCTCACTGGTAAACCCAATCAGGTTATTCCTCCAGCGCCGCTGTACCCTATTCCAGCTGTGGGTGAACCATTTGAGCACTACCACGCACTAAAGCGGGTAACAAGTTTTTATTTACTATCATGTGCGCGTCTACACGTTTTCCTTAGGCCATTGCACTGCGTAAGATAACTGCTCCTGTGGTGGTTCAAGCCTTGCTTGAGTTCTTCTCGGTGTTTGGGTTGCCCAAGGAAGTCCAGTCCGATCAGGGCTTGAACTTTATGTCCAGGTTCTCAAGCAGCTTGACATACGTCATTGCCACTCAAGTGCATTCCACCCTGAGTCGCAGGGGGCGCTGGAGCGATTCCATGCTCCGTGCATATTGCTTGGAGTTTAAGAAGGACTGGGACAATGGTGTTCACTTGATGCTGTTTGCAGTGAGGGAAGTTGTGCAGGAGTCCCTGGGCTTCAGTCCCTCTGAGCTTGTCTTTGCTCACTCAGTACGTGGCCTGTTGAAAATGTTGAAGGAGAAGTGGATGGGTGGTTGTGAACCTCAGAATCTCTTGGACTATGTCTGTGATTTTAGGTTCAGACTGCAGCGTGCTTGTGAGCTGGCAAGGGATAATCTCAGTGTCACCCAAAAGAGAATGAAGGGCTGGTATGATCAGAAGGCGGAAAGCCGGGTGTTTGCACCTGGGGATAAGGTGTTGGTTCTGTTGCCAATCCCTGGTTCCACGCTGCAAGCTCGCTTTAGCGGCCCGTATTTTGTGAAGCAGAAGGTGGGGGATAGGGACTCTCATTGCTACACCAGAGCGTAGGTGTAGGCTGTGCCATGTTAACATGTTAAAGCCTTACCATGAGCGGATGGGTTTTGCCCCTACAGTGTCCAGTGCTGGGAGCAGCTCTGTGTTGCCACCCAGTGCTGAGTGTGATGGGCAAGTGCTAACCTCTGTAGCGTTGTCTAGTGCTGAAGATGTGGAGGTTGATGTCCCGTCAGATGCCATGGTACAGGGCCGGTTGACTTACTCTAAGATGTTGTCCTGTTTGGAGTCTCATCCCTCTCATTTGACGGTCTCTCAGCGTGAGGATGTAACTCAGTTGGTGAATGCACATAGGTCTCTGTTCTCTGACGTGCCCTCTCAAACTAAGGTCTTGCAGCACGATATTGATGTTGGGGATGCGTCTCCCATTAAGCAGCATCCCTATCGTGTGAACCCTGACAAGCGCCGTCGATTTAAAATGGAGGTGCAGTACATGTTGGATCACAATATTGCGGAGGCTAGTGCTAGTCCATGGAGCTCTCTGTGTATCTTAGTAGGGGAACCAGATGGATCTGACCGTTTTTGTACTGACTTTCGCAAAGTCAACAGTGTAACAAAGCCCGACTGTTTTCCCTTACCGAGAATGGAGGACTGCGTTGACCGTGTTGGTGGGGCTGCCTTTGTGACTAAGTTAGATCTGTTAAAGGGTTACTGGCAGGTCCCTTTATCCCCACGTGCAAAGGAGATCTCTGCATTTGTGACACCGGACGACTTCTTGCAGTATACAGTCATGGCCTTTGGAATGCGGAACGCACCGGCTACATTTCAATGGCTTGTTAATATCGTCTTGTCTGGTGTTTCGGGCGTCAGTGCATACCTTGATGATTTGGTCATTTACTCTGACTCATGGCCCCTTCATGTTCAGCAGATCGGTGAAGTGTTTGGGAGGCTGAGTGGTGCCAACCTCACACTTAATCTGGCAAAATGTGAGTTTGGGCAGGCTACTGTAACGTACCTGGGGAAAATAGTGGGTCGTGGTGAGGTGCGTTCAGTTCACTCAAAAGTGGAGGCCATTCAGTCTTTTCCCCTTCC
>CABFOS010103168.1:0-10881 GCA_900660315.1 Diretmoides pauciradiatus
AGAATGATCCTATCTGAAAGTTCTTTGAAATACCCGGACAAAACCTACAGGATCAATTTGATCTTGGATAGCAAAAAAAGGGATTACAAAATCCGGATCATTCTGATCCGGATTAAATGTTTTGAAATACTGGGCCCTGGAGTCACTACAAGACAGAATCCTTCAGCAAATGCAATTCTGGAAGTGAGATCCTATCTTGAGGAGCCCCTTTTCCAGAGAAGTGCAGACCCACTGAGCTGGTGGGAGGCCAAGGGTTCAGTGTACCCACGTCTTACACATGTGATGGCACGGAGACTGTGTATTGTAGCAACATCCATCCCCTCAGAGAGAATCTTCTCCAAAACAGGGCAGATATTAACAGAGAGGAGAAACAGGATCAACCCCTCAAAGCTGAGGCACTTGGTTTTTCTCAATGTCAATCTTCGCTGAAGACTAGCTAAAATTGTTACCTGGATGCTGCTTTTTTCTTTTTGTTTTACACATTTAAATTTATATTTTGTTGTGTGGTTATCTAAGTTTGTTTATGTTGTTTTACTGTAAATAGTTAAACGTTTATAAATATACACAATCAGAGATTGGACCTTTTTGTTGACCTTGTTTTGAGATAGGTCTTTGTTTTCGTATTTTATCATTTATTTTTTGTAGCACTCCATGTTGTACTCCATGTTGAGTATGTTCAGTATATAAATAAAGCCATATAAATAATAAACTTTTGATATAATGTATGTTTTTTACATTAGTAATTCATTTTACACATAATTTTACATTGTTTTTTGGTAGTAAATTAATTTAAGCAACAAAAAAACTGAGGAGCCACTTGGGAGCCGAAAGAGCCGGCTCTTTTTAGTGAGCCGAGCCAAAAGAACCGGCTCTCCAAAAAGAGCCGGAATTCCCATCACTACCTCCTTCTGGTCGCCTGTTCAGCGGGGAGTGGAACTGTATAATGGTCAATGGTTCATCCGCACGTGTCACACCCTCCCAGTGAAACTCCTCGCTGTGGGGTGGAAAGAAGTGGTGATTGACATGTATCGGAGGAGGCATGTGGTACAGTAGTCTCGCCCTCCCCGGGCCGACAGAGGGGGTGGAGCAGCGACCGGGACCCCTTAGGCAGAGAAATAATTGGACATCTAAATGAAATCTATAAATGAATTATTAACTAATTTAATACATTTACAAAAATCATACAGTTAAAAAAAGAAAGAACTTTGTGCCAATTTGCTATACCCAGTAGCAGTGAAGTTTGATCGGGTTTTTCTTTCCATAACTCTGTTGTCTATGAATATGGAGGAGTTTGATATGGAGGAAACCAAGAAGTCTCTTTGTAATTACACATCCAGATAAGACGATCATTTCCCCCCATTGTGGCTGTTTAGATGAACAGGAGATTCATCTTAAATCATAAATGGGATCCTATGAGTGACATTAACACCATGAACGTACAGTAATTGCCTTACGTTAAGTGGTTACGCCAATTTAAAACATTCTCATCCTGTTATTGTGCATCTCTAGGAGGCCACGCAACAAGCTCTTTATGCTCCGGCTTTTGTTAATGCACATTGTTAAAACAATTATAAAGATATTCTGGAACAAATGTGATGCAAACAGGGTTACTTACTTGTTTTAAATCTAAATGTGTGTGAGAGAACGAGAGGTGGACAGGCTTAGAGAGAGGAAGGAATCTAGTGCTTGCTCTCTCATATCCAAGGACCCCTCATTTGAATAAAACTAAGAAATCCCTGTGAAGCCATATTGAACTTCCTCCGTCAATTTCGTGACTGTGTGGTCCCGCGGGCCATTAGTGCACCATCGGGTTGAGCCGCCCCGTGGACTTGGGGGTCTGGCGCCAAGTTGTCACAGTGAGAAATAAGGCTGTTAACATTAAATCCCCTCTAGATTTATGCATTCAGAGGAGCATGTTACTGGGGAGCGTATGATGGCAGATTTCAAGTGCAAAGCGGTAGTTATTGCTAGTGGGAATGAAATTGGAAATCTCTAGTGAAATTAAATGAGCTCATTTTAAACTTTGGAGGGAGTGGGAACTTCAGACTCTCGGGCTTAGGAAAGAGATTTGTAACGAATGTGAGCAGCCTCTCTGCTGGACTTTGAAGGGGCTATATTTGAAAAGCTTGCATCACTTAGCATTACTGTCACTGTGGGGAGATTGTGTTATGTAGGAGGCTGTGGGCTTAACACGTAATCATCCAGTGCATCCAAGTGTTTTTTTCTGGGTCAAAGTGCCACTGCGAAGCCTTTGAATGGACGCTGGCATCTCTGCATCAGGACACTGTCTCTGTTAGGGTTGAGGGGATGGTTCTAGGATGTTGGTTGGGAGGCTTATTTGTGTTTACTGCTTCGGCTTCTCTCCTCGGTGGCATTGACGCTGACGCTGATGTACAGTGTCGTTAGGTCTTTTCAGGAGTAAAAATGTCACGGACGACTGAAGGCGCAATATCAAACACTGTCAAGGCGACGTCTGTGTGTTTCTGTGTATGCGTGACCTCCATTGCCTTCAGAATAAGAAACGAGATGCCAGATGTATTTCCCTGCGGCTGTCAGCGACAATAGTAGCTTAACACTGAGCGCAAGGCTATAAAAGCCTCAGTGTGTCTGCAAATGCCAAGAAAAGCCTCGTTCTGTGTCTTAAAGAGCTGACATTTTCCCTTGTGCTCATCATCCCTGAACCCCATCCTCCCACTTCCTGTTCCCTCTCTCCCTTCTCATTTTGCCCTCTTCCCCTCCGCCTCCTCTCCGTGAAGCTAAGCTGTCAGCCACGGAGAGCAGCAATTGCATGTGCAGGACGCCATGTAACATGACCCGCTACAACAAAGAGCTGTCCATGGTCAAGATCCCCAGCAAGACGTCAGCCCGCTACCTGGAGAAGAAGTTCAACAAGTCGGAGAAGTACATCACGTGAGTAGCAGCGGTCTAGACATGGGAAAGGAGAACAGCGGTATGTAGATGTCCTCTGATGGGATATTCTGCCTCTTTCAGAGACAACATCTTGGTGTTGGACGTGTTCTTTGAGGCGCTGAACTACGAGACCATCGAGCAGAAGAAAGCCTACGAGGTGGCGGGCTTGCTGGGTAGGTTTACCCCACGTGACCCAAGAGGTGACACGTATTGTTTTTTTCTTTTACTTACCATATCTTTCTCTCTTCTAACTGACTCCGTGAACGTCCACAGGCGATATCGGTGGTCAGATGGGTCTCTTCATCGGAGCCAGCATCCTCACCATCCTAGAGCTGTTTGATTACGCGTACGAGGTCAGTCGCGATGTGCGCCTTTCCTTTCCTGTTGAAACGTGTACCCACATCTTCTCCAGGCAAACTATCAGCTCTTTTTCTTTTTTGAGTAAAGAGGAAAGCTCAAACTGACGGTGGAGAACACAGGCAATGTCACCGCTACAAAAAAAAGCAGCTCGAGAGCTAGATTTGCCTCAAAGCCGACTGAGATAAATGACTGAGCTGTATAATGGGCCTTTTCCATTACCTTGACTTTACAGTTTGTCCCTCTTTAGTACCACTCGTCCTCGTGCTTTCATCTGCCCTGGGTTTTGCCAAGCACATAATAGTCTTTACCTCCCTCGGGGTTTTGGAAATACACAGGAAGAGTCATTTTCAGAGTGTGTTTTATTTTAATGGGCAAAGTGGGAGTAGGGAGGACTCTGTCACTGATAAGCAGCAGGAGAATTCTTTGTGTTTTTTATGGCTGAAATAAACGTGTAGGTGTTATTACCACAATTAGAACACAATTACTCAAGCAGTAAACTCAACTGCTCCTACACACCCAGTAATTACAAGTGGAGGTCTCATGAAGACCTAAATGTCGACTTCTTTGGTCTGCAGGTGGTTAAAGACAGAATACTGGACCTACTGAGCAGAGAAGAGGAGGAGGAGAGCCATGGAGAGGATGTGGTAAGACCAACCTTTTACCTTTCACTGTCTATTTCTCTTTCACAGAGCTCACTGTTCAAGTTGAACCCCATTTGTTCCCCATCCTAACCATCTGTCCATCTTGATGATATTTCCCCAGAGTTCCTGTGACCCGGTGGCAAACCACTCAGAGTCCATCAGCCACACTGTGACAGTCCCCCTGCAGACCACTCTGGGCACCCTGGAGGAGATTGCCTGCTGAGCCTCCACCCCCTCAGAGCCACTCACATCCAGAGGGTCAGGGCTCCCACCACCGGCCAGAGCTACATCCTCTACAAGGGCGTGTCTGAGGGGAGGGGAGGAGGAGATGAACAGGGGTCGACCTAAGGACAGTGCTGAGCTCTGTCATACCGCCCTGTCTGTGGCACTAATGGGGATTAAGGAGCTGTTGGCTGAACTCATCAGCCCTCTCTGTCACCCTACTGTACTGTAGTGGGAGGGCAGGCTCCACACCAGACCTATGGATAGGGCCTGGATGTCTACACACACACACACACACACACACACACACACACACCATTCATAAATCGCTCACTGCCATGTACTGTACAATACCGGTTTTGAGCTGTCCAAACTGCATGCCTCAGTCTCTCTTGGATCCGGTCTCGCTCTCTTTGCTGATGCTGACGCATACGCTGGACTGCAGTGTTGCTTTACTGTACATGTGTGCCATTTGCTGTATCTCTTTATCTTCAGAACAAGCCTTCAAGACACCAGGTGAGACATCGGAGCTATAGAATGTACAGATTGAACATATGGTCGCTTAAAAATCAGAGTTCAGACGTGAGTCACGTGACCCATCCATCTCGGAAAGGAGTGATTCATCGTTTCTTTTTTAATTATCTTTGAAGGGAAGGGGTTTGCGTTGATGTGTGTGAGCAAAGCATGAAAATTCTGCTTTGTTTCCCCCAAATAGAGGGAAATCTGACATTTTGCAGCCTGTACTACAATTTTTTCACGTCAGTTTCAGTTTAATCAGTTTACTAAAAAGGCATGTTTACAGTGTGAGGCCTGGGATGCTAAGCTGTTTTCTACGGACATATTTAAAGGGATGTCATACTCTTACTATACACAATAATTCATGGGAATAAATCCCTGGTTTCTGGCTGCTGCGCCTCACCAAAACACCCAGCTAAGTGAGGTGGAATCTGACTGTCTGCCTGCCAGACAGCGAACCATGCACACAATGTCTCCAGTAAATGAACATGAACATTTAGAGCACTGGTTCTCAACAGGGGGTCCAGGGACCACCAGAGGTCCTTGCGGGCGTTCCACGGGGTCCCCAGCAAACCGATGAATTGTTAAACTTCAGCATTATTTAATTTACAAGACAATGAGAGAATGACTCTTGATCATAGTTTCTCTGTTATCTCTCTACCTACAATACAGACAGTCATTGAGTTCTGGATAAAATCATATCTAACAAAAATATTCTAAGATTTGGGTCTGAGAGACAAAATCTCATCAAATAGAGGTCCCTTAAAAAGGTTGAGAATCACTGATTTAGAGGCAGTGATATGAAAGACAGCGTTTTGTCTATCACTGGAAATCTCCCCAGCCCCAACAATTTTCAGGCCATTTCGATCCCCAGACAGCATTAAGATAATAATGTTCACGATTACAGAAATGATGAAATGAGGCTGACGCCATAATGGATGGATTGAGTCGGAATGAACTCATTTTCTTATTTCGTTTTAAGAGGACACAGGGTCTGCTATAGAGTCTGTATTATGGTTGTAAATATCGGTGTTTTGCTAAAAAAAAAAGAAGGAAAAAGAAGGAAAAAAAGAAAAACGGGTATCATGCAGACATGCCTGAAGCAGCTCTAACCTTAAACAACATTTACGGTGAAATGTCAGCTCCTGGTCCAGAAGTGACTAAATGTCGTCACATAATTCATAGTGTCACTCAACCTACTACTCCCGGTAGGTGAGAATATAACAGTTACAGGCAGTAGCACTTTGGATAGTTGAATGTCATGTTAAAAGTGAAGGACATATTCTGAGCACCTTCTTTTCAGTATCGGTTCATCTAGCGCTACTGTGTTCTCAGACACGTCGGTTAAATATCCATGGCTTTACACCAAACGCTTGTATGACACAGGTTTGAGGGGGTGCGGCACATACCTGAGTTTTCTATTTCTTAGTCCATGATCATCCTAGCATGGTCTCTGTCATCATGGTAATGTACATTACAGGTAGGAATGAATTGAAGTGCTTTTGTGAGGTTGTTTGAATTATGATTTTCCCGCCCGTGGTCCGACCTGCTGTCCGTGTGTATTATCTCATCATGTCGTGGCTTCAGATGAACACAGTCCTCGTCCCACCTGCGGACTGCGGACGCCTACGACAACAGGTCCCGCAGCTCTCGGGTGACAAGGACACTGGTTGTTTTCTTCTCTCTATTTTTGTCATTTGCTGGACAGCGTTTTCTCATTTTGTGATGCAGCATTCAGTGTGTGTTTTTAATGTGAAACGATTAAATGAAAAAGTTATTTTGCAGCGCGTCCTGTTGTGGCCTTTGCATCCACAGTGGACGCTCCAGTCATTTCCTGGGTATAGTCTGGGCGCCCGACTCTCTGAACTGACTTAAAGCGAGTAAGATTTTGAACCTTCGGCCGAGAACACAGAGAATGAGTTGGTACAATGACATTGTGACGCTCCTGCAGAAAGAGCTGGGAAACAGAAAGCTGTGACAGATAAAAATGCAGTCGGGCAAAGTTCAATTTCCCCTCCCTGTGCTGTTAATGTTGGCTGGAGTGTCCCATTCAGCCTCAAATGATTACTATAGCTTGGTAGTACAATGGAGGAGTCACAGCAGAGTGAAAAACACTTGAAACCTGATTTAGCCTTTAGGTTTCATTAAGCATCACTACACTACATGAAATCCAACAACGCAGAGATCGCTCGCTGTGTCTTTTCTCCGTGGCTACACATTTGTCTCATTAATTCAGTCTAATGTTTTCTCCTCGAGCTGCGACATGCACAAATCATATTGCTCATGAATGAATGAAAGCGTGACTTAAAGGAAAGCGATGATGTGCAGCTTGAGGATCGCTTCAGAAGTACAAGATAAAAGAGATGTTAGTAGATAATGGATGTGGGGCCCGGGGAGCATCGTTCCCATGCGGACTTTCTTTATTTTTGGATGTCAGAGCGTAGCGGAAACTTGAATCTCTTGAGTTTCTGAGTGTGACTTATTTATATAAACATGCTACATACTGCCTGACTCACCAGGAGACTCATCTGTGAGCTGCTACAGGATGAGGTTCAGCCTCAGGTCACTTACTGTAGCAGATATATGGACATCAGATAGAGTGTGCAGGTCAAGTAAAGGGCATCGCCACACCATAATAAACAAACTATTTGCCTCTCATAACTCACACACACACACAAACAAAACACAAATCACAAACACTCAACTCTCATTCCAGATGCTGTTTGAGAGAGTGTGCAGACACCTCAGTGTTTGTGCAGCTGTTCCTTTACTGAATAACACGATATTTTGCCACCATACGTGATTAATATTCACAAACTAGCACATCTGCGGTTCATTTGAGGCCTGCACTAATTTAAAAGAACATCCAGCAGAGATTTAATCTCCTCAGCCATTGCAGTTAATCACACATCACGCGCATGTATATTCTCAGCTCCATCCACAGTAGAGGAAGAAAGGCAGTTACTGGGAAGTGAATGTGAGAGATAATTGGAGTATGAATAAAGAGACAGTTGTACAATAACAGTAAGACAGCGATAGGACAAATGAAGGAAGAAAGTGCAGTCTGAAAGGGAGAGAAAGATTAGGACCGTGCATCATTTTCTCCTTTTCTCTCTTTGTGCACCCGTTGGCGGAGGGTTTTCTGAGGCCATCGTACGACATCTCGAATGCAAACCCTCACTGGCTCTCCTGTTTACCGGGTCCAACCTAATCTCCCTTCTTCTCAATCAGTCTGGCCACATTTAAGACGATGGACTAAACCCTAAAAATCCATTATTCATAAGCTACTTCACACATTTGTGTGTTGGGCCCATAATTTAATTTTCAAGTCAAAAAGAGAAGCCAGGGCTCTGTTGACTTGTTTATCGTATTGGATCTGTCCTTCGCTGGCAGTTGAAAGACTCCAATTACTCAAAGGAATGAGAAAAAAGTTTGCATCTATTTCAGTCTTTTCCATATTAGCAGAATATTCTCTACAGTTGTATAGGGGCCCTGGATCCCTCTGTGGCCCTGGATCCCTCTGTGGCCCAGGATCCCTCTGTGGCCCAGGATCCCTCTGTGGCCCAGGATCCCTCTGTGGCCCAGGATCCCTCTGTGGCCGAGCTCCACCAATGTAACCACGCATTAGAAATGAGTGCATCACATTCTCCACGCTTTGCTGTGCCAGAGGATGAATTGTATTTAATTACCGGGTGACTCTGTTTATTTTGTAAGAGATTGATTACTAATTTAATCACAAACCATAGACTTAATATGGCGCTTTTAGGTGTAATCTGAATGAGCCCCAGGGAAATCTATGGCATTTGATGCAGTTAACTGAGCTAATGATCCATTCAGCTACTAAAGGGATGTTGGCATTCATCTGACCAGCTCTCAACTGAGTGTCAATATCATCCTGCTTCCAGGAACAGTTCTGCTAGTGCCAAACATATCAAGTCCTAATGTATAAACTAACACCTTAGTTAACACAAACACCATTAGGAAATGATTACTAGACACATTAGTTAACTGTTACTGTTAGTTAATGCTTATTACTGCATTGACTAATGTGAATGAATGTATTCTTACTGTAAAGTGTTAGCACCTCGGCTAAACCACCATTCAGATGCACAAGGAATTACCCTTTAAACTGAATGTGCAACCGTGGATGTTAAAAAAAAGGCACAGCCAAGTAAAAAAAGAGACTTTGGCATTTGTGATGAAGCCTATTGATTGATTTTAAATTGCCTTTGTAGAAGCAATTTCTCATGATGTCAAAGCCTAATGATGACTGGACAAACTGTCATGGTGTTATGGCCAACCACCCCCTTATACAGTACTGCCCCTATGCTGCTGAGCATTCTGGGGTTTTCCTTGAAATGAAGTTATGTTGGAAACATTACATTAAAATAAATGAACACAGTTTATCTTGGTGGACATGCAATGTAACGACTGAGAAGTTTCTAGGTAATTCTCCCAAAATAAAAGAAGTGTGGGGAATGAATGACATTACCTGAAAATAGATTTTGCTCAAATGCTTCCAGAACCTCAAGAAATAAATAAACTGAACTAAAACTTGGCAGCACAATAGGCAAACTGCAATGAAACTGTAATTGAAATTTGAATAATGGAAAGACTTCAAATCCCAAAACAATCATAATCCTGGAGTGGGAGATGGAGGGAGGGGGAGAGGGATGAGTGTGTTCTTTAGCAAAATGAGGGTGTACAGTATCTGAGAGGCAGATTAGATTAGATAGCTTTGCACTGGAGAAACACAACACGACTCTGCGTCACCATGACCAGATGTTTGTGTTGTGATTCAATAATACGTGGCCTTTATCAACAAAACCCCTGAGAAATAAAACACAGCCCTTTCTATTTACCAGCTTTTCATTTCATCTCACATCTCACAGCACAAGTGAGTAAACAACATCAAGTATGACTTGGCTCTCAAAGCCCGAAAGCAATTAGAGTTAGGGTGTTGACATTATCATCAGAAAACAATTTTGGTGTGAACACATATAGAATACCGTCTGCTCCAGAGGCCAGGCCGGCTCACAGCTGTACTCCGCTTGCGCCATCTAGTGGCGATTCCTAACATGACGGGGCATTTTGAAGAGGCATACAACTCTTTATATTCATGGCACAACAGGAGCATTAATCTTGGTACAAAAATGATCTAATTTCATGGACAACTAACCCCAAAAAGTCAATCCAAGCAGCTTAATAGAGAAAACATTTATTGAGTGTGTGTGTGTGTGGGGGGGGGGGGCACTCACCTCAGTTGAACTAAGTCCATATTTGATCTTGTGCTTTTAATCATCACAGTAGAGAGTAATCAAGTAAAAATGGTGTGCAATCTATTTTGAAGCCATGTCCAGAAAAACAAAAAAAAACAATGTTGCCTAATAATATTAAGTTGTCATTGTTCCATTTATCCCCAGAAATGTAGTCAATATAAGTGGGTTTGGACATTTCCCATAATGCAACAGGCTTATAGGGAATTGTCACCCATGAAACTAACAATACATTCCCCATTTGACCATAATAGATGACATTCTCAAGGGAAGATCTTGCAAAACTTTACCATTTGCACTTTAAATGAATTTGAAACATGGTTTGATTGAACAAAGAATGCGACAAAATCATGATCAACAAATTATCAATATTGCACAAAGCGATTCTGCCTTCATAACGGAGGCAGCAAGTCCCCTGACTAATCAGACACACCTGGTTTGCGCTGCTGACTAATCATGCCATTAGCAACCCCTGCATTCATTAGCTTCTGACCAATCACAAAGAACAAACACACAAACAAGGAAGCAGATGTTAAGCGGCTTCAGCTTTCACGGTGACGCACATCAGACGCACAGAGAGACAACAAAACAACAGGAAAATGGCCGACAAACCCAAGAGCCAGGGTCCCTCTTCTTCACGTTCATCTACCTATCACCCCCTCTAAATATCACTCTACCTATCACCCCCTCTAAATATCACTCTACCTATCACCCCCTCTAAATATCACTCTACCTATCACCACCTCTAAATATCACTCTACCTATCACCCCCTCTAAATATCACTCTACCTATCACCCCCTCTAAATATCACTCTACCTATCACCCCCTCTAAATATCACTCTACCTATCACCCCCTCTAAATATCACTCTACCTATCACCCCCTCTAAATATCACTCTACCTATCACCCCCTCTAAATATCACTCTACCTATCACCACCTCTAAATATCACTCTA
>CABFOS010103201.1:0-11525 GCA_900660315.1 Diretmoides pauciradiatus
CATCCCCATACTGTACTTTTCATCTCTCTCATGTTTTTATAAATAAAAACATTGTTTTGCATTCTTTACTATTCCCAGTAAAGAATAACACTGATCAGCATGCACACACGTTTTATATTATATTATATATTATTTACTGTGTACAATAACCTTTTACAGATTCTGGGCAACATGCCACTCATTCTAACTCATTCTAACAGCCTGGACGCTCAAAGGCCCGTTTACACACACGTTCATTCATAAACTACTCGCTGCTTGAGCTGATGTCGCAGTAAGAGGAGTGCCTCTTCCTTTCAACTCTGACCATCACTGGTTGTGGTGTATGTAAAACTAGGCTGAGAGGACAGCTTGGACGTTTCTATTGGTTCAGGGACCTGCCAGTCGACATGACACATATTCGGGGGCCATCTTGTCTGTGTAAAGCTGTGGACCGGATTACATAGAGCATGGACTGTGTGATTCTGTGCATTTTGACGGTCAAGTTGAAATCCAGTCCAGTGATCCGTGGATGGTTTTGAAGGGAAACCATTTTTTTCAGCATGTTTCAAGTACTTTAGCAGCCAGAGTAACACTCTAGGAATGTAAACAAACCGCTATAAACGGAATATAATCGATTTGTGGACTATTATGAGCCTTCAGCGGTGAGTTTCATCAAATCTCTATGTAGTTTGTTTGTTGGTACTAGTCTGACAAAGGCAGTGATTGTGCCTGCTGTGGTTATTGTATCTTGAAATGCTTAGAACCGTAGCTTTCATTTAAATGTCTGGTTGCGGTGCTGTACGCGTTAGTTACATAACAAAACACCTGAAAAAGACGCTCGGATCCCTCAGACTTTTAAGAGGTCTTGCTACTGTGACTGAATTTCCAGTGAGTGAATGTAGCCCCTGCAGCTCCTTGCTCCACATCCATGCCTTGCTCCGTTGTTGTTTGGGTCTGCACAGTTGGGGAACGGAGCCAACAGCATGGTAAACACGTGAGCTCGTTCTCACGTTTTCCATCACTCCCAGAGGCAAGAAAAAAAGCTTACAAATATATTTTTTCCATCGAAAATGACAAAAAAAATTCTGCCTACATATGAGAAAAAAACGAAATAGTAACGCACAGCCACTTGAATAAGTAACTTTAATCAGATTACTGGTTTGGAAAAACTAACGCGTTAGATTACTCGTTACTGGAAAAAAGTAATCAGATTAGGCGTTACTGGCATCACTGGTAACATTACATATATCAGTCTATGTTATTGTGCTGTTCTTGTCATTAGTAGCACAGCTTTTGAGCGGACTTACACTGATGTGCTGGGCTAGGGTGACCACCCTCTGGCTGCCTTTAACACAGGGGGACAGGGGCTGCTGGCCTGGGGACAGCCTCTCCTCAGACGGAGGCCGGTATAGACTATGCTGCTCCATAGGACCCATCTTCTGTTGAGCTGAGGGTTCAAGTCACACCCAGAGAGAAAACATGCACGCGCACACACACACAACGGACGGGACAAAAAAAATGCATAGGTTTAGCTTTTCGTGTCTGTTTGAGATAACATGATGCAAGAAGTCTAAAACATGCTGAATGAGAACTTGCATAATTTAGAAAAGTCTGTCCATCCATCAGGACTCATGGTAGGTGTTCTCATGTGGCATCTGCACATACAAGCTCAAAGGGCACGTTCCAAATATATATATATATATATATATGACAGTGCTGGATGTGACAAGCTTCAGATCTCTAATGACTTATTTATAGTGCACTCTGCTATGAGGATAGGCTTCAATTTCACAACTAACAGACTGACTAACAAGGCTAGCTTTAACCATAAGTTGCCCTGAAATTGACTGCTTTTGGCCCAAACGTGAAGAAATGACAGTCACAGCAGGACACTTTCTACCTGATGTATTAAAGGCCATCTTCTCATATTGGACAACAACTCAGAAAAGCATTGTTTCTGAGACAAGTATGCTAGGCCAGAAAGAAAGACCAAATAAATGCAACGTTAAAGCACTATAAATGGACCCAGCCATCCAAACCAGCTTGCTCTGGAGAGTGAATGAGCCTATTTCAGTATCATCTCTTCACTTGTGCATGATGTGTTTGTTTATGTTTTCTTACACTAGTCTTGCACTACAGTATTCATCTCAGGAGAGGGTGATGCAAGTTCATTGTAGGGGACGGGCAGCATTTACTCTATGGACTCCTGAAGAGGATGAGTCCCCCTGAAGAACAGCATGCTGTGATTTTTGTTTGAGCTACTGTAGTACAGTACAGAAAAAAACAGCTGCATCTCTCTTTCTATAGTCCTGCCTACTACTTGGTGAATGTGTGCCAATTGCAGGGTGATGTCTGTTATTAAGTCTATCTAGCAGTCTATCAGTCTTAAGAAGCATGCTACATGTAGACTACAGTATACATAGGGTGTTTTCTAGAGTGTTTTAGCCCACAACACTCTTTTGAGCTCAGCATGCAGTCACTTGCCCGAAATGCATGTAATAAATACAAATCTGACATATCACTTTACAAACAGAACAGAACAAAACAATATCACATTCCTCATGATGGACAAACTCTCAGAGGTTTGATTGAGAGAGATGTGTTGAGCGTTTGGCATGTGAAAAAAAAAATCAGCATAAATTAAAGTGAGGCGTAAATAAAGACATGCAGAGATTTGGGGGCCAGAAGCTGCAGCACCCCCCTCCCCCTGGATGGCTGAGAGTCTCACCTCCCTGGACTCCTTTCCTTGTCCCACCCTCCTCCTGTGCAACACCGGCACTGTCTGGGAGCCCAGGGAGGCCGTCTGGTGGTTGGTAAGACTTATAGCAAATGCTGCATTCTTATTGGCCAGCCTGGGCATAATCATTCTCGTCACTCACAATGACGTCTATTCAAAGGGACTGTCACACTGATTATTTAAAGCTGCCCTATTATTCATCTGGTTTATGAGCGATCACTGTCCAAACTAGTGCACCAGTGCACTGTGTCTAAAATGTGTCTGTGACTATCTGCAGGGATTATAAGGCATATAGTACATCAGCTAACCAAGCGGTAGCAGGGCAGAGCCAATGCATATGAAATATGTCAAGGTACAAACAAGTCCAGAATGAAAATGTTTGAATTATAGGCAGTCTCATCAAGTCCACTTATAATTACAGCTCATAGATTTGCATAAACCTATGGCAATGAGTGGTATGTCTTTATACGCATGTAAAATGTGCTGTGTGAAATCTCCAAAAGTAAGCAGCCCAGATTGCAAGGGGGGAGGGGTGCCACGTGTTAAGTTTAAGTCACATCCTCAATGAAAAGGAAATTAAAATAAGCAGCAAAGGATGTCCTGCCTTAATGTCCCACCAGCTTAACTACCTTATGACACCTTAAAGGGCACCTAGGATCTTTCTCTTCTTCATGGAAAATCAAATACCCAATGTGTTGAGTTGGTTATCACAATAACAGTAAATCTACAGCTTCAACAATCTGCTTCTCTCAGGCTTGTAAACCTCTTTTTATTTGATCTCAGACGAGACAATCCAATTTGGGTAGGCTAAATATTTGGCTTTCCAGAGGGCACCCTTGGTGGTCTTTAAGAAAAACTCATAGTTCCATAAAATAGGAAAAAAGCACTGAAAAATTAAAAAATGTAAATGAATTGGACTGATTTGATAATGCCAACCACCACAGCGTGCAATAGGCCACAGACGGACGGGGTAGGGTCTGGGTGATGAGGGGACCCTGGGATCCAGAGCGTCTTACCATCAGTGGCGCTGCTGGCAACAAGCGAACTCGTCTCTGGCATCCCCGTTTCACAAGAAATTTGACGCATGATAATTGCGTTTATGAAGTTGGCCGCAGTCATGGTGGTCTTACCGAGTGCTCGGAGCTCTTGTTCCTGAACGGACACCGGTTTGTTTTGAGTCTTTTCCCTACTAGGTGTACCGCTTTCTCCACGGCCAGGAGGGTTATCCGATTGGGGGGGCAGCAGGTGTGGGGGCCGGCCAGAGGCCGGGGGATAGGACCCTTGGTATATTCCCCCTAGGCTGGGACTGGACAGCTTGGAGTCAGATTTACTGGAAGGCCCATGCTGGTCTTGAAGGTGCTTGGGTAAACCTCCCTTGCTTTTGCCTGCATCTCGGCTCAGCTCTTTGGCTCCACTAGAGTCAATGCTAGGTGGGTAACCCTCAGGGGGCACACCTGTCCTCTGGAGGTGGCCGGGATATCCTGGGTAGCGGGTTGACCCTGAGGGCATGGACCTGGCAGGGAAAACAAAACACAACCCATGAGCATGACAATCAAAAGGTTATTCTCTTCAAAGCATGCTTATAAGGATTGACCTCATAAGCTGGTGGAACTGCAGTTTACCTTAGCACAGAGGAGCTGGAGTGTTCGCTGACAGAAAGACTCTTGCCCCCGGTGTTGTGCAGGACGCTGGGCCTCTGCTGCACACTGTCCTGGGTGCGAGGGGACACTGGGGAGTGTTGGTGAGTGTACGAGTGGGAAGAAGGCCTCATACTGCTACTGCTGCCCCCTGAGCTGTGTTCTGTACCTGGGAAGCACAAATATAATTGTTTCATTTCACAAATGTATTACACCTTCTTCATACATAGCACAGTGTTTTGAAGTTGTAGGTAAAAGGGAGAGAAAATCTGCTGCGTACCTGGTCTCCAGATGGGGGCGTGCTCCACATTTCCATGAGACCCGCCCTTCTCTCTGTCTCGCTCTCTATCTCTGTCCCGGTCTCTTTCCCTTTCACGCTCTCTCTCGCGCTCTCTTTCACGGTCTCTCTCCCGGTCTCGTTCACGTTCCCTCTCTCTCTCCCTCTCTCTCTCCCGGTCCCTTTCCCTCTCTCTGTCACGTTCACGGTCCCGTTCGCGCTCACGCTCTGCAGATGACGGTGTCCCTTGCATCTTGTTCATGTGTGACGACCCAACTGTGCAGAATAGGAAAAATAAAACAGAATGAAAATATTGGTCAGTTAAAAATCAACCAGGGATTGAAATATTATGTCATTAGTGAGTTTGCTGTGTTTGGTGTGGGCTGGATCGTACCGGGTGAGATAGGGGAGGTGGTGTAAGGCCTGCCAGGGAAGGCGGTGCTCCCCCCAGGGATGTAGGCGATGCGATCCATTGGGGAGCCAGCTGGGACAGGTAAGTGTGGCACCTGAGACAAGTCGATGATCCCTGGGGAGGAGAAAGAAGAGGAGGGTAAAGACTAGTCAACATAGCGCAGCCTGCGTGGCAGAGACGCTACAGGTTTATAAGCTATAATGCTGCATTCACATATTTTAGTAAATGATGGTTTGACCATTCAATGTGCATTGATACAAAAAAAATCCATTAAATAGCATTGTGTGGCTGTTACTTTCAATATTTCATTTTGACTTAAAATGTCTAATGGGTTGTATTTGGCATAAAATATTGAATATGATTGAATATGATTCCCACTAAATGAATAGCAAGCCAAGTAGGAAAACAGAATAGCCTAGTATTATATGTTTTTCCCCAGAACTCCAAAATGGGCGGTCAGAAGAAGACAGCTCTTGCTTTATTTATTACTCTATGTTCAGTAGAGAGGGACAAACGTATGTACATGCAACCCATTTTTCAGCATCTGGTTTGTCTTCACTGCTGTGGCTGAAGACAAAAATCAACTTTTGCTGCCAAGCTCCATCTGTTGGCCTGGTAAGCAGCACTTACCAAAGGTTTACCATCATTTTCCTGTTGAAAACACCTCTACTGCATACGGCCACAATATGAATGCAGTATAAGGCAAATGTGAGAGTAACACATTGGGTGTGTTGTGAATGCTGAGCCTGGCATGAGCCTCACCGCGTGGGGCTGCAGAGTAGGGCAGAGGGAGGGGCTGGTCGCGTGGCGAAAGGCCCCTCAGCAGGTCTGAACGCTGCGCAGCCATGGCGGCAGCTGCAGGCCACTGATGCATTTGCTGGGAGGTGATGTAGTCATTCAGCAGCGTCTGGCGGTTCTCCAGGGCTGCTGTGTCGGGAAAGCCACGGATCAGGTAGGGGTAGGGATGAGGGTAAGCCGGGTTGGGGGCTAGGTGGCGAGGCAAGTAGTAGGCCGCTGTGTATGAAGAGTAGGAAGTATTTGTCATTCATATAGGACCACATGACTAGAGCCAACAGCTTAAAACCATAACACTTAAAAATAAACTGGGTTCAGAGGACAGGGGATGACTTCTGTTATATCTTCAATATATTTTCATACTGTACATGCTGTTTTCATGAATATGGTTATTTAATACTTTTTAATGTTTAAACTACTGGTTGCCTAGGATGTGCTGCTGCAATGTCCCATGTGTTGCTGCACAGGGATCATTCTTGAGGATCATTTAACTTTCTTGTAATCTGAATGTGGTCATACCTGGGTCGATAGGGATGCCACGGGGCAGGGCTGCAGGATCAAAGGCTAGCGGGATCTGTCCACGGTAGACATCAGCTCCGAGACCCTGCAGCAGCCGCTCATAGGAGGCCAGAGAGGCCTGCTGCTCCACACTGGGGAGCGGTGACTTGGTAGCGCTCATTTCCCTGGGAGTAGGCGTGGACTTACGCTCCTGAGGCGGATTCTTACTGGAACCTGGAGGGAGAATTTAGAGAGTGGACCTTTTTACGGGGGTGTAGGATTAGCTAGTGTGATGGCCCTAGAACAGGTAGCAATATCTTGTTCAAGGTTACTTTGACAGGTATGGCCGTACAGGTGACTGAACCCTGGCCCTCTGGTCTGGTTTAAGCTTATCTGAAGAAAGCAATGAGTTGTGTGTCTAAAAAAATAAAATAAATAAAGCCCATTCTTGAGTGTATGAGATATACCCACCATCATGCTGGCGTTGGCTTGCCTCTCTGGAAAGGGGTGACCCCCGGTGAGAGGGCCCAGGGTAAGGGGACCTCAGGGCACCTTTGTCCTCATAGCCCACAGGGCTATGGTGGGGCTTGCTGCCCTGCTCTGGCCCCATTGTGAGGGGGGAGGAGCGGGCCATGGAGCTGGCCGTGCTAACCACAGCGCTGGGCCGGCTTTTGGGTGCCTCCTCGTAACGGTTCCTCTCGGGGCGCATCTCCATGTGGGGGGGCATGCTGTGGTAGGAACGTGGCGAGCTCGCTATAATGGAGCGGACATCATGGCGTTTCCCTGAACCCGCTCCCTCCTGCTTCATGGGAGTACCCTGGAAGAGGAGCATAACAGGAATGAGTAGGACTAGACAGCTTTGATAAATGGAGAGATGGGCCAAAGCAGAAAATCAAGATGGAAACAGAATGTTAGATGGAAACACACTTCAACCAGGTAAATATCTATTTTGTGGTTTTGCTAGCCTGTCAAGGTAAACCCTATGTTGTTTTTGGCACCTATTGTAGATTTAGTCTTAAGATGAAAATGCTTAATAGTTTTAGTCACATTTTAGTCATTTTTATCCTTCATAGTTTTAGTCGACAAAAAGTGAAAACGTTTTAGTCCAGTTTTAGTCGACGAAAAGTCATTACATTTAAGTCAACTTTTAGTCATTACTTTTAGTCAAAATGTTTTCTCTCTTTATGTTAATTCAATTAGAATATCCAAGATTAACGTGACACTTGAACATATCATGATGTCTATTTACAGTGTATCTATGCCTAAAACTCATTTTACTGACAGACCATGAGCACATCATGTCTATTTACATGCGCATAAAACTCATTTTACTGACAGACCCTGAACACACCATAATCTACTGTAACATCTGCAAGTCATTTAACTAGTTAACTAACTCTTATCCTGACGAGTTCAACACAGATTTCAAAGTTGTTTTACTATTTTTAACTAACGGGACTTGCTATGAAGTTTGGTTGTGTTTTAACAGAGAGAGAGAGAGAGAGAGAGAGAGAGAGAGAGAGAGAGGTTACTACAGTACATTGTGTTTTCCTTTCTGATGAATTATAAATAAAGTATGTCCGTAGATCTATTATTTTTTACCGACCAAACTCTTTATGCGCTAAAGCATCATGTTATTAACTTGCTGTCAGTCTGGGACGTCACCTTGGGATCACTGGGATTCTGGTGAATCTGCACACGCCCCTCAACCAATGACAGGGCTGCAATACTTTTGACAGAGAGACTAGACGCACAATTGGGGGAAATACCTGCACAGCCCAACACTAACATTTTAGTCTCATCTCGTTAACGAAAACAAATCATACATTTCGTCATAGTTTTTATTATCACAGTTCTATTTTTAGCTCGTCAACATCTCGTCTTAGTCACGGAAAAAAGGTCGTTGACGAACATTTTTCATCATAGTTTAAACAACACTGCTTTCCTCAAGTGGTGCAGCCAATCCAACCACCCGGCACCCGGAACAAACAACACCAGATCGCATGCAGAAAGATGGTTAAACCAGACCATTTTTCCAATTTCCAATTTTTCCTGTGCAAATAGTATCATGCTTTGCCCTGTACAGCATACAGTATATGTTGTGCAAATGTGCTTCGGTAATAAGGAAGCTCTAAAGAAACGTAACGGAGACCTTCCTGGAGCAACGCAGCCCTAATGCCCACTCCCGAGGCATCCATCTGAAGGGTTAACGGCCGATTAAAATCTGTACTTTGAAGAATGGACCCAGTACTGAGTGCTTGCTTCAGGTCCCTGAAGGCTTCGTCACATTCTTCAGTCCAACGGACTTTGTTTGGTGCGGAGGCTTTCGTTAGGTCTGTCAAGACAGCTGCTCATTTTAACAGGTGAGGGATGAATTTGCGGTACCAGCCGACTAGCCCCAGGAAGGACTTGACCCTCTTCTTAGTGGTCGGGATGGGGTAGGAGGTAATCACTTCCACCTTACTCACTTGTGGTTGGATTGCTCCGCATCCAAAGATGTAACCAAGGTACTCCACTTCTCTCTGGGCAAAGATGCACTTACGGGGGTTGATCGTCAACCCAGCAGCCCTGATACGATGGAGGACCTGTTGCAGGTAGGACAGATGTTCATCCCAGGTTTGGCTGAAGACCATAACATCGTCAAGGTATGCTGCTGGGAATGCACAGGACCTGGTCCATGAGCCTCTGGAATGTTGCAGGCGCGCCCTGGAGACCAAATGGCATGACTCAGAACTGGAACAAGCCGTAAGGTGTCATAGAGGCAGTCAGCTGCTTGGTCACCTGCCAGTACCCTTTGCCAGTCCAATGTACTGACAAACCTCGATCTCCCGACCCTCTCCAGTAGCTCATCGATTGTGGGCATTGGATGAACTTTGAGATAGAGTTGAGGTATTTGAAGTCGATACTGAATCGTAAGGAACCATCTTTTTTCAGCACCAGAACGACCGGACTGCACCACTCACTTCAGACACTTCAATCATTCCCAACTCCAACATCAACTGTATCTCTGCACAGTGCTGGCACTAACCGCTCAGGGATGTGGCAGCTTCTCTTTCAGCTGGGAGCAGCCTCTTTGAGGTAAATGTTGTGTTGAACTAGATCCAGGTCCAGGACAGCTTTCATCCCCTCCTGCTGTGTGGATGTAAGATGAGTCACATCACTGGACTGGATTCTGCTGGGCTGGTCTGAAAAAACTGCTCCTCCAACTCCTCAGCCTCAACTGCTTGGATGAACAACTGTTGTGACACTGGCTCTGGATGGACATGGAAGTCTTTTAACAGGTTGATGTTTCTTCACTCTGTCAGGCATATGGATTTCATAGATGACCTTACCGACCTGTTTGGTGACTTCATAAGGGCCCTGCCATTTTGCCAGCAGCTTGCTTTTGTTTGAAGGAAGCAGCAACAGCACTTCCTGTCCTGGTTGGAAGACCCTTTCCATGGCCTTCTGGTCATACCATGTTTTCTGGCTCTCTTGAGCAGTTCCCATGTTCTCTTTTGCAAAGGCAGCCATCTTCTCCAATCGCTCCCTCATCTTCATTTGTCAATTTAAAATTTAAACAAATTTAGTCAATTACTCACTGACTAAAATGGCTTTAGTTGACGAAAATAATATTTTAGTCGACAAAATCATTAGTCATGAGGTTGGTACGACTGGACTATATGAAAGGCAAATGACGGGACTGTCCATCTGTGGTCCAGTGTATGTGCCGACGGACCACGGACGGACAGTCCAGTCGTTTGCCTTTCATATAGTCCAGTCGTACCAACCCCATGACTAATGATGTCATTATGATGACAATGATTTCACTCATTTATGAAGAAAAGACTATCTGACTACCTTTCTATAACCTTTTAACATAGCTATGAATCATTTCATTAGAAATTATATATGGTAGCACAGTGCTTGCACTGCTGCCTCACAGCTAGAAGGTCCCGGGTTCGATTCCCACCTGGGGGCTGTCAACACTGAGGGTGTGTCTCTCCAGGCCTTCAATGCCTGGACGCCCTAGTGAGCTATCTGGTAAAAAGGGCCTTGCTGTGTGGAGTTTGCATGTTCTCCCCATGCTCACACGGGTTCCCTCCATATACCATCCCATGGAACGCATGGAACTTGTTCCCCGGGTGCCTGTACGTCTGCCCTCTGGAGGAAGGACGTCAGGATGGGTCAAATGCAGTAGTCAATTTTCTTTGGCCGCCTCCGTATGCAGTGTCGCCGCTCCACGTGTGTGTGTTGTTAGGCAATACTACTACTAATAATAAGACTCTCAGAGTCCTGTTTCTTCTTCTTCATATCCATTTTGGATTGGATCTCAATTCTGTATGTCAACCTTTTGCTGTTTTTCCTGAATAAAGTTGTAACAGTTAGTGTAACAATTAGTAACGTCCTCGGCTGCCTCGACTGATGTGAGATGCAAAGGTTCCACCCTTCGACATGGTTTTGTTACGCCTCATTCTGATAAGGTCTGTTTCAACACTGAGATGCACAATTCCCCATGAAGATCCATATTCTAACTCTGTGATTGACCCACTTACAGCCATGCATACATTTTTGTCTGGACAGCAGAATGCGACCAGCCTTCCAAACGGGAAACTTGCTGACTGAGTGATAAGTTACACTGAATGATGAAGTTCTACCATTGGTTGACTTGCACACATGGGATGCTCGCACACGTGATGAAATGAAGTGACTACAGAGCTGCGCCGGCCGGGGGAGACGATGCGGTATGTGTGAATAAAGAGAATAAAGCCGTGAACTCTCCATCCTGCCTGAGTGGAGCAACGCTCCACCTGTAGCATGTAGCATAGCACCGTAGCATGTAACACAGCGTTCGACCCGTCCGATCCGCCATCGCTTGCCTGGTGGGGGGGATCGCCTGTTGCAGCCTCCCGTCTTCCTTCGTCCTGCCTCTTTCCGTCCATGGTATCTACCGCTAGCTTGTTATGCTAATTGTGCTACGTGTGCTAGTCATACTATGTGATGAGTAGTGGTAAGTTGTGTGCGGGGGTGGGGCTTTATTTTTAATTATTTTAATAATTTTATTTTTAAACAAAACTGAATTCATCCAAGCATATGCTAAACTGTCAGATATTCAGGTCCTAGCCCTGACTGAAACCTGGATCCGTCCTGAAAACACTGCAACTCCGGCTGCACTCTCTGCTGACTTTGCCTTCTCTCACACTCCCCGAG
>CABFOS010103211.1:0-10129 GCA_900660315.1 Diretmoides pauciradiatus
TTACAAATACTTTTTCATGACAATACTAGCTGCAGCAGTTTCACCACGATCCCTAAAGGCCCAAATATACTTGCTGCTTGGTGCTGTTAACTACGTGTACGCGTACGCATCATGGCTGCCTCGCATTCCCTGCGTGGCTTTGGAGCGTCGGTTGAGCACGTTGCCAAATATTACGCGACGCGACCGCAAGATGCAACGCACACGTACACAGTAGGGGGAGTATGTGGATGTGACCGGTCTAGAGTTTAGACAGCGGAGGACAACAGCCGCTCTGTTGAACTGACCGGTTCACTGTTCACTTTAATCAGCGGGATAATCAGGACATTGGAAAATACGTGTTGTGTTTCACATCAACCATTTATCACATCGGCAGGACGAGAAACACACTCGTCCTTTCTGCCGTCTGTTTACATTACAACATGTACATCCGGAAGTTCTATACAGCTCGATTTCTCTGGAGTGGTCTCTAGTGGTGTCCGCCAGTAAACACACAAGACGCATACGCAGTACGCGAGCAATTCCGTTCAGGACGCAGCCGGTTGTCTGCGCGACCACGACCGCGTACACAACCACCTCGCAGCAAGTATATTTGGGCCTTAAACCATTGCACACATGCGACACGCCCCCTGCTCTCCCCTGGCTCTGGACCAGTGTGCGCGGCGTGTGGGTCCTTGCTTCCCAGTGGGGGAAGGGCAATTCTGGCGGAGGAGAGGCCGGTCACTTCAGTAAGTAATAATTACCTGCTTCGTCAAAGTACACAGCGGCATTCAGAGGCATTTTCAGCCATCACCAGCACTGTGCTGCCGCATCTCAAAAGAAAGTGAAAGTGAATTTGGTCTGACTGACCAGTTGCTGCTGTCAACAACACTCAACGTCGGCAGCCCATTGCAGATCAAAAACAACGCAAATAGTTTGTCATTTGAATTTATGTTTTAGTTGAGGTTACACAGAATTTTACTTAGGCTACTTTATTACTTTACTTATGGGTGCAGATTAAAGGGGATTATAAAGACCTGTATAGGCTCTTTGTGGTTGTATTCCTCATTGAAAGAGTCCCTCTGTCTGCGCTTTGTTGACAAAAACTTGCAACCCAGAGAGGAATTCAGGCCTATATACAGTATCAGGTCACATCCACTACTGGAGAAAACATAGCTAGAGTAGCTAAATATGTTCTAATTCGCCTAAATCTCGCACTATCACAACTACGGGGTCAAACTCACGATGGGGCAGCCAATATGTCTGGTAGGATGCAAGGTGTGCAAGCTCATCTCAAGAAAGAGTAGTCTCTTGCAGTGTATGTTCATTGTGGGCCGCATTGTGTAAATCTGATCACCCAAGCTGCCCGTGTATCCTCCCCCATTATAAGAGATGCAATGCAGTTAGTGTATGAGATGGGTGTTCAAGGCTATCTTCACCACTATAGCAAAGTCAGATCACACATCTCCGCACACATCTGTAAAGCCTCTCTGCCCCACCAGGTGGACAGTGCGAACGCCAGCCATCCACTCTGTCCTAATATTATATTCTATATTAATAGAATATTAATTCAAATATTATCTGTGATTGACTGCCAACTACCATTAGATTGATCAAAGAAAGTACATAAAAAATTAGTTAACAGGAATAATCAGATGTGGAAAAATTGCAATTCAAAAGTACATGAATTTGTCCATAAGTATACTGAAGGGTCCATGATATGTGTACTCATTAATGCATATCCACTGAATCCATTTTTATGTTCAGGATGTTTTGGTCTGAAGACGGTCTTGACGGAAGAACCATGCACTGTTCAGATGGACCTGCAGGCCCGCCGCCCAGTCATTCATATTTATGAGAATACCAGCAGACCAAGGAGGCTCATTATAAAACTGTGCAGCCTTAGTACACCTACAGTAGCTCGCATAACCCCTAGTGCTCCTGAGTTGGATGTCTTGTGCCTTGCCATCTGGGGATCAAATGAATCCTCCTAAAAATGTTGAATCCAGCTAAGGAAGGCCGAAATAAAACAGCCCACACACTGGTAGGAATTTTAAACTCAATTTGATCTTGTTGTGTCAGTTCATCTCATGTTAGCATGGGCCAGGCATTTACAAACTTGGATTTATGGAAACCAACTTCATAATGAGCGTATGTGGCAGTGCTAAAATCATGGCAGACTATGAAAAGAAGAAGTTTACCAATCTTGGCTCTGTATTTTGTGTACAGGAAGAGAGATAACCCTTTAAAACTACACTGAGTCCTATTTTCAATACCAGCAGAACTGCAGGCAACAACACATACACTTCACCAGAGTGTGTGTTTATGCATGTGTGTTTGAAAGTGTTTCATGACTGATACAGTATGCAGTGCCATAGCAGTTAGCAGCTGGACGCCTTTACTATTGCTTCTATCCAGATTAACTGCCTTGACTGCAACAGAAAATGTCTCTTCATCTTGAGGGATGCTGTACTATCCTATGGCCGGATGTTGGCGCACCTTGTCGTCGTGACGTTACGCTGAACTTCACAATCCACACAGATCCTCACCTTGACCCGTCCTCCTCTAAGGGTGACAACTTACAATGCCTTCTGCTGACTCAGGATCATGTCTGCTATCACTCTATCACCAATGCCATATATGTCTTGGCTTCTGTTTCCCCCCACTCTTGACTGATAACCAGCCTTTTATGATGATAAACAACACCACCACCAAGCTCTCTGCAGTGGCATTGTAATGGTGACACAGGATCCCGAGACACACTCACTTTGATTTTTCCTAACAGTCTCTTATGAAATCATTTATATTAGCACTGCAGGCTGATACCATAGTCACCGCATGGCACCAGAGGCAAAATAGTTAGTCAAATTTATACCCAGGGACATTTAATCCACAAATGTATTGAAGAGTGGTCCAAGAAAAAGAAAAGAAAAAAAGAGGCAAATTCTAGAGCAGCAGATGGTGTGAAACGACTTGAGATTTAGTGCATGACTAAGAAAAAAAATGCTGCCAAAAGCAGTTGAGCATATTTCATAAGCATAAATGAAATAAAGTGCAATGGAATGGCATTTTAGGGTCTTGAGATTAATAGCAAATGCAAATTTATGATTCTTAAGACTTCCAGTTCCTGGCTGGCTGGGGCTCTAAAGGTATAATAGTCAAATATAATGAATAGTAACAAGTGACATATTTTGCAGAGATTTTTTTCATACAGTCAACCTTTAACAATGGCTGAAATATCGATTAGCCCACTGAGCACTAAACATGTTTTCACATCTCACATGCATTAGGTCTCAAATAGCCCAGGATCCTTTTGGAAATCTATAGCCTAGTTTTAGACCAAGCAGTAAATAGATTATTACATGTTACAACAATGCAAAAACAGCAACAGTATGCACCAAATATGCATGTGTACAAGATAATGCTTTGATTTTCATTTAATTTTAGCTATAAACCATGTAGACGTCTTTTAAATGACTAATCAATGTAACATTGCTCAATGGGAAGGATGTTATGATTCCTGTTTTTAACTGACAGTTATACGCTGCCTTATAGGCACATTTACATTACTTGCAACAATGTTCATTGATCTATGCATGGTGGGACTCCCTGATGAGCTGACAGATGAGGTGTCTCAGTGATAAGATAACATGTTTTGACTGGAAAAAAAATTCACTGTGCATCTCTGGGCTTAGTGTAACAGCTATCTATCTATTCATGACTGTCAATGTTATAATACAAAAGGGTATTGTAGTCCAATGTTATATATAATACAACTGAAAACCAACAATGGACAGCTACAAATTACACATAAAATGGATTAGCTACCACATACAGTATGGACATTGAAAGCTCTGTCCAACAGGCTCAGAATAAAACAATATCTCAAATAACATTTGTATTTGAGGCTAGTCTTTTGTTTATGCCTTACACAACAACTAACTGCTGAATGCTCAAAATGCTTAGTCATTCTGTGAAAGTATATTTTATGCACTAGAGAAAGACCTAGTTTAGGTCTAAACATGTTGTCTTTTTAACCTGTAGCCCAAAATGATTGAATAAAGGCTTTTTATCTTACCTACCTTCCTCGTTTTTTGATTTTGAGTGCCTGAGGACCTGCTGTTTTGATTGGTATAGTTTATGCAGTTTTGATCAATTAGAAAAGCAATTTTCTGAACTGACTGTCAAAGCGGTTTAAGCGAATTATAACTCTAATGCGATCATATCCCAGAAGGTGAACAGTACAGACAGGTTTTGGGATCTGACCACTGTGGACTGCACAGGATGCTCCCCTGAGATTTCTCCCCCCATCTCAATAGCCTTATCTATGATGTGCAACTGATGAACTACCAAGAGACTCTCTGGGTTTCTCCTGTATGGATCAACTGACAGAGGGAAAGAGGCCTCAGTCCATTTCTCTCTCACTGGGAGATAAGCACTGTCTGTCAGCCTGACTGACGTTTCAAAGAAGGGCGTCCTCTGCCATTGTGGTGGGACTTGACTTATAGACAGGCTTTCTCATCTATTCGCTGGACTGGTTTCAGATGTAAACAAGCGACACAGAGAGACATGAGTGCTTTGTTTGCAGCCATGAAGAGCTACTATAGTGCTGCACAATTTCTATTACAATAAGACCTTAGACTTGAATAGCAGAGTTAAAAAAAAGATGAGAATGGACATCAGGATGCAGGGTGCATGTCTGGAAGCACAGTGGAGCACAGATACATCTGAAATTTTAGGAAGCTTGAAGTTGTCAAATAAACTTTTAGTGTTTTTAGATACGTGATTTTGTAAAGAATGTGTGAACAATTTTAATGCATTGAATATGAATAAACTGTAACTGGAATGTGGAAATCTGGAATGTCTACTGGAAATCTTTTTAAACTGGGATATTAGGATTTTTGCTGAGTTATTTCCATTTTATCTTGTCCTGTATCTCGATTGTTTTTATTCTTGAGTGTTTTTTAAAATTTGACTTCCTTTTTATTGTTCAGTGCATTGGGTTTGTGAAATGCACTATATAAGCCTGATTTATTATTATTATTATTATTATTATTATTATTACTACTACTGACCCCCTCTAATTTACATGGGCCTTTTATTTGGCATCATCTGTTTTGTTTCTTCCTCCTTTCACATCTGAAGTAAATACGTCCACTAGCCAAATAGTGCTGCTCACCAGCTTTAGCTCGACCCACATGTTCAGATAGTCTCGTTAGCCAGGCTAAGGTGAGGATAGATTAAGGTGGATGGAGATACAGCAGCCACTAACTGCTGCTTAACAAACTAAACAAATAACTGGAGTATAAAGCTTTAAGCAGCCCTTGAGTTGTCAGTATTAATCGTACCAATCAGTTGAGGGAAATGTTTATCTGTGGAGTGTTATTGACTTCTTGGCAAATGAAAGACTGTAAATACTGACCGAGAGGCCAAGCGTCATGTGAGGGAGAGGTAGAGGGAGGGAGTCACAGCGACAGACCAAGGGCAGCTTTCTCTTTTGATATAGCAGCAGGCAGATTGCCAAAGCAGTATCCCCTCATCCCCTTTCACCACTGCTCAAATGAGGCCACACTTATTTAGCTCGAGACCAGCAAGGATGCACAAGAAGACCTTGTGAACATTTTAGTACTATCAGCCCTCTGTGAAGTATGAAGTAAGCAAGTGTGATACACGACCTGTTGGACTACCGAAAATTAGGGCAGCAAAGACTGCAATGGGGGGGAAACGTCTTTGCATCACAGCACTGGCAAAGCTGTTTGCCTGACAAATGTTAAAGGATATCTTTGGCAATTTTTAACCTGGATCCTATTTTCCCATGGCCGTGTGTCTAACTGACTCGTGGGAACAAGAATTTTTGAAATTGGCCCGGTATAGACCGAGTCCGTAGCTGTTAGCGGTTAACTTAGCGAATCTGTCTAAAACACGAGGCATCGGGGCAAGTTTTTGTTTCTCGTTTTTTGTTTTTGCCACTGACAGGCTCCAATTGTTATAAGTGTCTGACAGGATCCTGACAGAGAAATAAAACATTTTTCTTTCGTGAGGAGTGATTCCTGTCGTTGCATATAGACCTATCTCTGATAGGGACAGCTGTTGTTGTGGCTAGTTGTGCTCCAAATGGATGCTAACACAGTAACAACAAACCAGATCAAGCAAAAGGTGAAGATTTTTTTTTCTCTGTAGGGATCCTGTCAGACAACAATTGGAGCCTGTCAGTGGCACCAAAAAAAACACCTTTAGAGGACTATTCACTTGCCCCGAAGCCTCGTGTTTTAGACGGATTCACTAAGATAACTGCTAGCAGGTATGGACTCGGTCTATACCGGACCAATTTCAAAAATTTGTGTTCCCACGAGTCAGACACACGACCATGGGAAAGTACGATCCAGGTTGAAAATGACCTTAGTTATCCTTTAACAATAACAGATTCAGAAAACGCAATGAGTCCCAGGTCTGTTTCTTTTTCAAAAGCCATAATTTGAAAAGTGGTGGTACACAACGTACATGGCGAAGCAGTGGGCTCACAGGGGGCTTCATACATCAATGACGGGAGGGGCCAGGCTGCAGAAATCACAGAGGGGTTTTGCATTCACCTTTCCGTCCTTCAAAAGGTGCATGGCAACGGTCCGACTGGAGAAGCCACAGGAAAGTAATTGCAAATTCAGCCCCAGACAAGAGCCACCATTCATCAGACAGCGATAGGTACCATTTCACCCAACTACTTTTGTGTTGAGAGGATTGATAGTTTTTCACAAGTGCTTTGTTACAGATTAATCTTGTGATGCATCTGGGCAAGCAGCCGCTTTCAATTGTGGTGACTCTTAGCTTAAATTGAGCAGATGCTACTGCTAGTATTATCTGATTGTGTTTATTTGTTAATTGGAGCACAATAAAAACATTCCACTCTGTTGTGCGTATTGTGGTGAATACCGTATTACTCTGTGTGCATACTACTGTATGACATTGATGCATTTAATCAATGCATTTACACATAATTGGCTCATTAGCTTCAATAAACAAATGAAAACTCAGCAGCAACTGAAGGTTTATCTCACACAACCCAAACATGGGAGGCAGCACAGTGGCTTAGCACTGTCAGGGTTCTACGCTAACCTTTTCCCCAAGGAGTACGTGTGCTGCTAAATGGAAAGAAATTAGGATCACACAAAGAAATTTAGGAGCACAGTGTCACAAACCGGGCCGAACGGCCGTGACAAACTTGGAAGACGCACACAGTTAAATCAGAATATCAAATAATTAAAGAATAGAATTAACAAGATGACAAAAATAAGGAACCTAGGCTAAGGAACAGAAAAGAAACATAGGGTGTGTAATCAGTAAATCAGTGGTGTCAGGGAGTGCATGAGTGAGAGAGCAGGTGTATACAGGGTTCCTACAAGTTTCTTCAAGTTAAATTCAAGTATTTTTAAGACCCTTTATATCAAAAATTAATACCTATTTCTCGGCCTATTTCCCAGCCCTAGTACCGGCAAAGAAAAAATGAAATCCTTGAATTTCAGAGCGTTATTATTGGTTCCACCGCTCTTTATTTGATCAAAATAATTGTGGTTGACAAATGAAACTTTTGCCAAGAAATGCGATACAGAGAAGTAACATTCAGCATGACTTTTAAGACCCAGATATCGAAATTAAAGACTTTTTCAAGTCTTTTTAAGGTATTATTTCCAAATTCATAAATTCAATGCTTTTAGGACTTTTTAAGACCCCGCGGGAACCCTGTGTATATGGGTGCAATGTTGTACGGTGCAAAAAGTATAAGAAAACCTAACCAAAAAGACCAAAACATAATACCACCAACTGAAGACTAAGGAAATCATTAAAATACAAAAGTCAAAATGGTAAGAGCACCAACGCCACGCTGGATTGAGGAGCTGATATAGGCACTGACTGCCCCGGGCCCAGGTGCCACCAATGACACTAATCAGCCACGCCCGCCTGTTCACCTGAAACACAAACACAAGGCAAGGAGAGGCAGGAAAACCCCCCAAGAGCACAGCAGGGGCGTAACAACAGTGAAAAAGGTTCACGTAACATAGTTTATTAACAAACAACCTATTACACACAAATGTATGCTCTGTGTGTGTGTGTGTGTGTGTGTTTGCTCCTCCTTATGTTCAATTATGTGAAAACCAGTGGACTATGGAAGATACCAAGTATAGACACTAGACTGGACACTAGACATGGGCCTTAAAATATTGACAAAGCTTTTTAAAACACTGAAATGTTGAAACAACTTTTTAAATAAAATATTGCAAGATGGTTCTTAAAACATTTGAAAGTTTTTTTTAAAAACATTAAGCACATACTTTTCTATTATTTGGTCCAAAGAACTGTATTTATTCAAGCAAGCAAAATTTTCCAAGATTAATGTTACACTTGAACTCACCATGATGTTTTATTTACCTTCGCCTAATACTCAGACCATGGACACATAAGAATATAATGGCACCTCATTTAACTAGCCCTCATCCTGTTGAGTTCAACGTGGATTTAGCCGCCTCAGTTAAACCTTGTGAAGTTAGTTAGTTGAACCTTACAAATCCCCCTGGATTCCTCTTCCTCCTCGTCTCTTTTTCGCTCCAAATAAAAACGAATGGGCTTCATTTTTAGTGATGTCTGCATGTATAACGTTAACTTAGCCTGTTGTACTGACACTTGTTTTCAGTGTCAGTCTCACTTGACACCGGCTGCGTCGTCACAGAAAACTCTACTGTGATTGGTGCATTGCGGCTTGTGGAATGTGGGACTAATAGTTTTTGAACGATTAACAGCGGGATAAAAAATATTACGGTAGGCTGTGATCTTTACTCGCACACTGTGCTCGTAAATTATTTTTCTGGTTCGCACATATCTATTTTTAGGGGCAAATGCGAGTGAAATACTTGCACTGTAGAGCCCTGACTGTCGCCTTACAGTAACAAGGACCTGCATTTGATTCATGGCTTCGGCCCTTTCTGTGTGAAGTTTGCATGATAAATGAAACTTTATTAGTCCCTTTGGGTAATTTTGGCAAATCATCTCCCCGCCTAGGTTTCCTCCGGGAGCGAGGCTTTCCTCCCACATTCCAATTGTCAGCCGCATAACCTGACACTGGGTCGAGTTATTTAAGCGATCCCCACAAAAGCTGCTGAAACTAGTTTTGTTTTGTGAGAATCAAAACAGAAACTGCAGTGCTAAAAAACTGTGTATTAACAAATTAGATCCACTGACCTAAATTTTGTGTCTCCCTTATTTCCTGCCTACTGTGTAACCTCATTTCCTGTTTCTCTCTATGGCATCTGTGAGCCATCGTCATTAAATTCAAAAGACCGACATCCTGCTGACGTGCACAGACAGGCATGATTGAGTAGGAAGGAGCAGACCTTTTTCTTTTTTTAAGACAGACTTCAAGGTGACAGGAGTGGTGTCAAAAGTTTGATTAATTGAGCTCAGATCCAATAGAGTCCAATAACACATACAGTAGCTGAGTCTGTATGCCAGATCAATACAATTGAGAGTGACTGAAATAGATTTTTTCTTTCTTTAAGATCATTACGTAATAAATCAAGTGTGCTTGGTAATTAATTCATATGCTGACTGCCAAACATATTAATTATGGTTATCTTGTGAGTCATGTTTGTTCATTTTTATTATTGCTTAACATGTAATAGTTACAGCCCAGTTTCTACAAATTCTACAGAAAAGTGCAGAATGTGGAATGTGAACATTGAATATGCAGCATTAGCAGCAACTAGCTTCAATTTAAGAGAAACACACAAAAGCCCTTTTACCAAACCACAGTCACGGCAACACTGACATCTTCAAGAGCCAAAGTCAAAGTAAGATACTTTGCTTCTGTATACGGGGACACTATGAAACCATGGGATAACAGAAAATCTACAAGTCTATTTTTCATTAAGCAATATCTAATTGATAAAGGAAAGCGAAAGTTGTAAAGGATAGCTTTGTTATTTTTCAACCCGGACCCTATTTTTACATGGTCGTGTGTCTACATGACTGGTGGGAAAAATCCATCCATCCATCCATTATCTACCGCTTAATCCTCCACAGAGGGTCGCGGGGGGCGCTGGAGCCTATCCCAGCTGTCATAGAGCGAAGGCAGGGTACACCCTGGACTGGACGCCAGTCAATCCAG
>CABFOS010103213.1:0-15360 GCA_900660315.1 Diretmoides pauciradiatus
TTGCAACAGCCCTTAGATTCAGCTCATATTACAATGTTACAATGTTACAATGTTATTTAGCAGACGCTTTTATCCAAAGCGACGTACATTAGGGATCATAAAGCACAAGCAAGAATACAATTAGAGGACAACAACAAGGGCAAGAGCCATGAGGCCAGCTTGAGTCCACTAGAACAAAAGAGTCAACAGGAAACTTATTTTTTTTTTTTTGTATGTTTTATGGTGGAAGTGCCAAGTGCCAAGTAGATTATAATCTTCTCCTGCGTGTATAAATGAATCTGTTTTTGCTGTCTTTTAGCCATGAGATGGCAATTGAAAGACTTTACCAAAAAAAAAATCTTTCTAGAAGAGGGGAGGGGGCATGTAGTCTAAATCTGAGTCTTGGAGACAACACTATTTACGCCAATAGACAGCCTACTAGCCTTTTTAGTTATTTGGGTTAATTAAAATTATAATAATAATAATAATTTTATTTGTATAGCATCTTTCATGCTTTACATCAATAAAAGACAGATAAAAAAGATACAGTTTATATAAAGGAACAAGCAAAATGTATTCCCACTTTTAGATGCACATTGTGAGTGAACCCTCCTGTCCTTAGAACTGCTTGGTATTGAGTAGTCACTCACACTGGTGACACTGTCAACCAGTACTCTAAATGGTGAGATAAGTATAGATACACACTCGTCACTTACTTTAAGCTTTACGATACTTAACCCAGTTAAGTCTCAAATAGTATTAATCTTTTTAATTAATTCCCCTCCCTCTCTCAGGGAGAAACCACTGTCAGCGAATACTATTTCTCAGTACTGTTTCCTTAAAAAGTCCAGTGTGCTCTCACCTTTTTCGTCACAAGAGAGTGAACTCCCTCAATTCTTCCTTTCAAAAGGAAACTGTCCCCCGCCACATATAATGTTCACTCATGTGCAAGTAAGCATTACCTGGACAAGACGAATGAAAATTTGCACTTGCCCGTGTCAACTCTGTTGGGATCCTGAACAGAAACAGTAAAATGAAAGCTATTTAAAAGCTAAGTTGAAAAGATACGTTTTTAGCAGTCGTTTGAAAATGCTTACAGAGCCCGCCTCTCTAATATTCTTTGTTATTATTATTCTGTGTTCCACAGTTTAGGAGCATAGTTAAAACAGGCTGCATCCCCAATCTTCTTTTGATTGGGGATTTGTACTTCTAACAAACCAGCAGTAGACGACCTGAGGGCTCTTGATGGAATGTAGAACAGCAGGGATTCTGTAATGTCGGCCGGTCCTAAGCCATTAAGAGCTTTGTATACAAATAGAAGAACTTTAAAATCAATTCTAAAGGACACTGTGTAGCTGAAGAGTTTTGGATAAGCTGAAGCCTCTCAATAGACTTTTAGGGAGGCCGGTAAAAAGGGCGTTGCAGTAGTCCAGTCTACTTGTAACAAATGTGTGAGTTTAGTTGTCCATCATCTTTCTGGGTTAGGAAGGGCCACACCTGGGCAATATTTCTGAGATGAAGGAATGCTGTTCTAGTCACCTTGTTTATATGGGAATTAAAACTTAAATATCTAAGATAACACCTAGGCTTGTTACTTCTGATTTGATCAAGGGATTGTGGAGAGTTCTTCTTTTGGCTTCGGGACAGACCAAAAGTATTTCTGTCTTATCTTCATTCAGTTTTAAGAATTTTTGAGTTCCTCTAATCATTGATAGCCAACAGACAAGTAGTGAGGGAGCTTTAAGGCATCTGCATGATTTCGCTCTACAAAAATGTATAGTATCATCAGCATAGCTATGGAAATTGACATTATGTTCTCTGATAATATCACCTAATGGAAGCATGTATAGTGAGAAAAGCAGGGGACCAAGACAGCTTCCTTGTGCAACACCAGAAGTTAGACCATGTTTCAATGATACATGATCTCCAAGACAGATGAAAAATTCCCTCCCTGTAATGTACGTTCTGAACCAGTTTAGGACACATAAAGAGAGACCAACCCAGTTCTCAAGATGATCTATGAGAATATTGTGGTCGATGGTGTCAAATGCTGCACTCAAGTCCAAAAGAACCAGAACTGAGACCCTGTTGGCATTAGTGCTAAGTCTCAAATCATTGACTATATTCAGCTGCTGTCACTATATGGTGAGGTCAATTGACTATATGGGAGAGATTGCAGTTTGAATGTTGTGCCTCAGATAGCTTGGCCATTCTTTTTCTTTCTTTCTTTTTTTTTACAGCTTGGTGACTGAAAATAGCACTTCTGTAGCTCAAAGAACAATATTACTATTAGGTTTAGCTCACTAAACCTTACTCTGACAATTCTACACTTTGTTGAGTTTGTAGCATGTACAAATATTGGTAGGTTTTTGCTTTGTTGTTAACTGTGTTACTCCCAAAATTGTTTCCCCCCCCAATCAAAACCAGTAAAAAAAAATCATGAGAAAAAACAAAACCATTGTCTTCTGCCCGTGTGGTTCTCAGTCATGTATCATGGAGATTATGCAGGTTTTCATTCCAGTTAAACACTACAGCAGCAGATTTCACTGATTAGTTCCTCCAATCTGGAAAAAAATCAGCTTCTGTAGTGCTGCTGTGCTCAACCCCATACCCACTACTCCACCTTCAGAAACATTTCACCACATAAAATAAATACACAACTAGAGAAGGAAGTAAGCCAGTACAATCTGCTATCACATATCACAAAAGGAGTTAGTGTCAGTGGCTAATGGTGAAAGATGCTCCTATTGCCATTATAGTAAATAGGCAGTGTTTCCTGTCTAAATCCATTCCGCAGTGATATACCACAAGAAAATTACCACGACTGATGGAGAAATTCAAAATACAAATTATTCTCTCAGAATGATTTGTAGGTGTATTATGAGAAATATTCATTGATTCATTCAAGGTCAATTTGTCAACATGAACATTTTCTCCCAAAATAGAAAGTGTGAAGCCTAATCATTATTATAAATTCATCACTAACATCACAATCTTAAACATTGTTTGCCTGAATTTGTATATGTGTTTGTGGGTATATGTTCTAAAACAGGACATGCTGGGGGAAAAGGGGTCAAGGAAGAGGACTATCCTAGCTTCGCAACACACACAGACACGAGACATGTTGTCTGCAACCCAAGAGCTCCAGCTTTAATTATGAAACAGAGAAATGTATCTGTGTAATGCATAGGCCTAGGCTGGGCTTGTATGTGTGATGAGCCAAAAAAAGCCAAAGGGCAGGTAACCATGTTGCATCATTCTATCAAGCTATAACAACGATGTTGGGGCACCTCCACTTCAGATACCATTATCATTATATAGGACAAGGAACTTTGATCTTTCCCATAGACCTTGAACGCATGGAACACAACACACTCACTGGCCTGTGTGAAAGGTCTCAGCCTATGTTTATATCTTCCAGCTGGCAAAACAGTCTACCGCTTAGTTGATCGATGTATTTTGGGTCGATGTATTTTGGGTCTCTGTCAGCTTGTAAATGAGTGTCATGGGTCAGTGTCCAGTTTTAGTCATCCAGGTCAAGTTGAGGCTTATATCCAGACTGAGACATAAGCAACATATCTGTTTTCCTTATGTACCAGCAGGGCAATATGACCCGCCAGGCAAGTCTGCACCTTGGAGGACTTTGCTGTTACAATATCTGGGCAATCTTGTCACTGGGTGTAGGAAAGTTCTTATTTGGCATTGGGCACAAGCCAGACATTGCTGACATACTTGTTTGGATGTGGCTAAATGTGTTTCTACACTGCTAGCCTGTCTACTCCTGCTGGTGTCATAACAATCTTACGCCACGGTCCATTTTACCTGGTCTTATAAGTGTGTGTCTTTGTGTACATGGTCTCTTGACCCTCTGACTCAGGGTTTCCACGTGTAGATAAGAAAGACATCCCTTCACCTTACTGCATAGATGTGAACTTCTTCATACCCTCAAAGGGAGTGTTTGCTATTTAAGTGTAGAGACGTTGTGTTAGTATAACAGGGATATTCCTCCATCCCTTACAAATTATACGTTTAATGTAATGTTCTCTAACCTAGAGCTGAATAATCAATCGAAATCGCTTTAATTTGCCATGTACAATGGAAGCACAACGACCTGGTTAAATGGTGCTGTCGGATTACAAGACAGAGCAGCAGGGTGGCCTAGTGCTTAGAGAATGTCCTGCATCTGGAAGTCCGCCAGGTTAGATACGCACATAAGGCTATGTTGTGCCCATCAACATCCATGTGTCCTGATGAAGTGTCTCTGAACCCCTACCTGCTCCATACAGTGTAAATTGCTCTGAATAAGAGTGTCAGAGCTTGGGAGGGAGCTTGAGTTCCCTCAGCAGCTGAATTAGTTGGTTCCATGTTATGAAATGGACGTTGTCATTTAACTAACTTAATCCCCTCTCCTTCTCCTCATTCTGTTCCAGCTGGCACAACACGGGAGCATCTGGGGCTCGCCATGGCCCTGAAGGTACCCATCTTCATCGTGGTCAGTAAGGTGGACCTGTGCACACGGGCTACGGTGGAGCGCACGGTGCGGCAGCTGGAGCGTGTCCTGAAGCAGCCGGGCTGCAACAAGGTGCCTCTGGTCGTAGGGAACACAGACGACGCCGTCACGGCAGCACAGCAGTTTGCCCAGTCGCCCAAGTATGGAGCACACATGCTGCTTTGTAGTCATGCATCACATTCCAGTGCACTGTAATGATAAAACTGCAGTGTTTCTTTGTGGTTACAAACTAGCCATGTGACTAGCCATCTGTACGTCCTGTTCATTTGAGTGTGCTCTCTTGTGCAGCATCACGCCTATCTTCACCTTGTCCAGTGTGTCTGGAGAGAGCCTGGATTTGCTCAAGGTCTTCTTCAACATCATCCCCCCCCTAAGCAACAGCAAGGAGCAGGAGGAGCTTATGCAACAACTGACTGAGTTCCAGGTAGGTCAAAGACACAAATACACATATGTATGCAAGCAGTGTGCTGGCCTAGGGATACAGGCTAGCCTGACAGGTGCAGCGTAAATACAGATATGTTTGATAACGTGATTGACAGCAGTGTCCTTTAACAGGTGGATGAGATTTACACAGTGCCTGAGGTGGGGACTGTAGTGGGAGGTACTCTGTACAGGTCAGTGTGGTGAAATGCTTTTCATCTAGCTTTAATTTCCAACTTGCCTTCTTTTGGGGTAGTACGGACGTTAACCTTGTATTCTCTCCGGCTGCATAGTGGTATTTGCCGTGAGGGAGAGCAGCTGGTGGTAGGGCCCACAGACTTGGGCCAGTTCCACAAGCTGACTGTCGGCAGCATCCAGAGGAACCGCTCGGCCTGTAGAGTACTCAGGGCTGGCCAAGCTGCCACACTCGCACTGGGCAGCTTTGACCGTTCACTACTACGCAAGGTCAGACACTTACTGGTTTTGTTTGTTTTCTCTCACAGTGTTTGCATATCTTGGTACATTTTCTGTGAGTGTTTTAAGACATTTGCGTATAAATGAATGCCCCTTTTGCTATGCTCTATTGCTCAATAGTGATTTTTAACCTATATCCATTTCATCAAAATCAAATCAAAGAGAATCAGGATCACAACATTAAACTAATGATTATTTTGTTATTGATTGTGATCTGATGATATAGATTAATCTAAACCCCTGCAATGAAATAAACTTTTGCAATTGAATATTTCAAAGTTTAGTTACATCATTTTTAATGTGGAATATTTTATAACCAAACTACATGTCAGCATATTATAGATTGAGCCTACACCAAAATAACATACTGCATTACATTGCTAGCTACACTTCCTTACATTTTAGTGCACAAACAAAAAATGAAATCTGAGGTGGACCTGGGAGGGAAGGAACACAAAGAAAACCTACACTATCAATTTTGATTGACTTTTCCCCCCAGCTGTTCCTGCATCACAGTTACTGTACTGCTGGTGTTTGTTAGCAAGAAGGTCTCTGTTTACGGATTAAGTTTTTTTGAATACTGAAGTATACACGAGATCAATGACATTCCTAAACGTGTTTGCTTGTATATCGCTGGTGCTTGTGTTTCTGTTTCATAGAACTCTCTCTCTCTCTCTGTCACTGTGTTTCCTTCTCTCAGGGCATGGTGATGGTGAGTCCAGAGATGGATCCGACCATCTGCTGGCTGTTTGAGGCTGAGATAGTGCTGCTGTTCCATGCCAAGACCTTCCACAAGGGTTTCCAGGTTACTGTACATGTTGGCAATGTGAGACAGACCGCCACTGTGGTAGCGGTGCACGGCAAGGTTGGTTCCTCCACTGGCCCACAAACCATAACCGTGTAGCTTACTTAAGCAAATGCTGTCAAACTTTCCATCAGTGATTGACGGCAACTTGGATTTCTATTAACTTATAGATGCTTTCTCTTTTTTTGCCTTCCTATCTACACATCCATCTGTCACTTTACCACAGGAGGAGCTGAGGACGGGGGAGAAAGCAGTGGTTCGCTTCAAGTTCATCAAGCACCCAGAATACCTGAAGGTGGGAGCTAAGCTGCTTTTCAGAGAAGGTGTGACCAAGGGTATTGGCCATGTCACAAAGTTGCAACCTGTTGCCCAGTACCAGCCATCCCACAGCGAGGACGAGGAGGCCTAGAGCCCATGAAAGGGTCTGGGGTCCAGGAGAGCCACAACAGAACACACCGTCCCTCTCAAGACCCAGGTTCTTAAAGGGAAATCTTTCTCCTTGTCACAAACAGCCTCCTGCTTTCTCTAAAGATTATTCTGCCCTCATCTCTGCAAAGAAAATCCTTTGCACAGCTTTTATTTTTGTTTTCATTTTCTCCCCCTGTTGCTTTTCCAAGCCCTTGTTGTCACCAAGCGTCTCTCCTCTCTAAGTCTGTCACCTCTTTAACTTGTTCACATAGCAACATCTACCAAAGTGACATTGAGTGTCAAGAACACATTGTGAGCTTGGAATTATAAGGTTGTATCTGGGTAGAGTGCTGATCTTATAGATACTGAGCATAAAATATTTTGACATGGCAATGTACTTTCTATCTTTTAAAATCTTAAGATAAACCTTATAATTCTAAGCTCACTGTGTGGTTACGGTGCACACAGAGATCAATAAATGGCAACAAGTCTATACCAGCGGTCACCAAGGAGCACAATGCTTACAGTGAAGTGCACTTTCCCACAGTTTACACTCTTGCACTCCTAAAACACACTTGGAAAAGCTGCACAACACAGCCACTCGCACTGAAACAACAAAAGTCAGCGTTGATATACCTTTAGCAGACAATTGTTTACAAATCCAGCAGTTACAGGTATGTGAGATGTCTGTACATCAAGGTGTAACCTCCATCAACATGGTCAGTATCACCATCCCATACTCTCTTGTTACCAGCATAGTGCCTAAATTAAATGGACAAGCTTTTATATTATATTCATGTTATGATTGTGTTTTAATACTTCTGAAGTGTATCCTTTTCTTAAAATCTGCTATTTCATCACGTGAGTTGATCACATGATGTGATATTCAGACACAACTTGTCAGTCTTCTCAGAAGTGAAGTAACTAGCGTTATCTAAGTTATGTTGATGAAAGTGGCACTTTATGAAGCTGAAGGAGAGCATGTTAAGGTAAGTATGGTTAGAACATGACCCTGTTTGTTTTGTGTGTCAACTGGCCAAGATGACTTGTCACATTGGCATCCATCTTGCAACTGGTTATGTCACTTTTTTTTTGAGAAATGTGTTCACAAGTAATGCCTCAGAATAGCGCAGTGAGCCAATTAATGGTGTGACTGCCTATCTTTCAAGTGCTTTAGTTACTCAGGTCAGTGTAGCTCTTGTCTTAGACAGCATTCCACTCTCACAGAACTACTCCAAAGCAGGTTTCTGTTGGTGATTTGGAGAGCTTTGAGGAAACACTATGTTTCTCCCAAAGAGATATTTGATTATGCATTATGTATGTAAAGCTGCCATTTGGTGCAGCTATGTTAAAACTGCCCAATGTAAAGCAATCGTGTTTGAGGTACTTTGTCATCTCTTCACTGAAGTTACTGATGTCACTAACTTTGAAGGGGTTTAACACAGTGCCTAATGGAACTACCATTCCTTCCATCAACACCCCAACGTTTTACAACTTCCTTAAAATAACCTTTGATATCTAGAGAACAATTTGGGTGAATGTTAATTGCTACTTTGAATCAAGGCTTGTTGGCCTTAACTGTTTTATATTATTGCATGTTGACTTGATTAATGCAGAGTGCTGTCTCACTGATATCTATGATAGAGGGGACAACTGAAACGTGTGCTGTTTTGTTGCACCTATGTTAACGTTATGCACGGTTTGTGTGCACTCAAAGAGGGGGGGGGGGGTAATGTATTTCAACCAAAATATTTTATAGCCTTTGTGAAAAAAGTTTTTAAAAAAAGTTAGAATTTGAATTTGCATATGAATCTTTATTTTATAGATTTGTAGTGGTCTCCAAATTTACAAACTTTACATTTTTTCAGGACTGTTTAAATCCTTTAAATAACACTTTCACTTTTTTGCAACCACAAATGCCAGGACTGTTTTCCTTTTATTTGAAAGTGTAATATTTCCATCATTGTTTGGGGGTAGTACGATATATATCTATGTACAGATCCAGTTTGTATATCACGGTGTACATAAATAAAAGTTTTATTATCTACCCTGGCTGTTGTAGTTGACTAGTATGATAGTTTAATGTAAAATGTATCAAATTTCCTAACCGTTTCATCAGCCACTGACTGTTTGCATACTGGTTTCCATGGCAGAAAACATGACACAATAGTTTATGCTAAAGACTTTGCCTTTAATTTTATTATCCTGCTGGGCTACTGCTCCTCCTCTCTGCTCCCTGGCTGATGTAAGACACAAGAAACAGTTTCACTCATGCACAACACACAAATTACTCCTAGAACAAAAGTATGACTCACCCTAAATGATGCAATTTGCCCTCATCTTACACCAGTGGCCTTGAAGACCCCTGTAGTGATCAATTTGTCACGAGGCTGTATACGAGTCAGGCGTGTGATGATTCTATAAGACTTGAGTGAATAAACATCTCCCTTGCAACAGATCTAATTACAACGTGAAGGCTGGTGTTGTCAATGTGATGGGAGTTAAACCTTCAGGAATCCTTCATTGTTTTCATATTACAGGGCATTTAGTAATATGTCCAAGTGAAAGAAGCAGTAGCCCTGGTTTTCATGTTTCCAAGCCTTATCACTCAGGGCTGCTGCTCTGTGTCAGTCAGATTAGCTATGGCCTCTTTTTACTGCTATTCTGAAGACTGCGCATAAACAAACTGAGAAGTAAATTGCACCATGATTGTGACAGTATTTTTTTGATTGGTGAGTAAATGCATTTGAAGCCAATATGAAGGAAATACATTATCTGATCTCTGAGCTGCTGATCACAAAGCAAAATTGGTCCTAATATGGACTATATTTGTCATAATAGTGACATCTAGTGGCAGGACAGCGATAACTACCAAAAAATGTCAAAAATAACTTATGTAGTTAACTATTAAAAACAATATAGGAATTCCTTTTTTGGTATAAATTTATAGCAAAGCTATGACACAAATTGTATCAATCAAAAACCTTTCTAATCCTAACAGAATTTTAAAATATAGCACAATAGGTATAATTTAAAGCAGATCCAAGTGAGAATTCTATTATGGCTTTCCTCTGTTCCAGGAATTATAACAAGCACAAATCAAACTTCATACACAATTGTGATACATTTTCACCATCAGAAAATCGCATTTTATTTCCTATAAAAGTATAAAAATCTATAGCATGTCCTCAGATCTTCTTGAGGAAAGAATCCAGAGTGCCTTTGCTACCATCCTGAGAGCGATGCCGTTTGGGCTGGGGTCCTGACTGGCCCCTGGGCTTTGTCTTCGTCTTCCCTCGGGATGACTGGAGTGTTCTTCCTACGCTGAGAGAAGGTAGAGGGACAGTGGAGGAAGAAGAAGGGGTGACAGAAGAGAGAGAGTTGGCGGTTGTGCTTGTGGATGAAGAGGAGAATGAGTTCTGAAGGTCCAGGGCAAAGTGGTAGTCACTGTGCTCGGGCATTTCCCAGGCCAGCACCTCCTGGCCGCAACATTCACAGGTGACCAGGTCCTCTCTGGCCAGGCTAGGAGGACCTGACCTAGCAGGGTCAGGAGCAAGACTGAGGAAAGGAGAATCTGGCCTCCGGGGGTGATTTTCCTCTGCAAGAATGTCCAGTTCCTCCCTCGACTCTTCAGATAGCGACTGGTGAGATGTAGACTGTAAGTTGTGTTCCTCTGCAGCATCTTCTTTTGCCTGAAGGTCTGACGCAACAGCAAATGAGTTACGTCCCATAGTGTCTTCAGAGTTTCCTGTTTCGGGCTTGCTTAAGGTTGAGGCTGGGGGTTGTAATCTTCTTTCAAGACTCTTCCTGTGGAAGAAAGAAGAAATGCCAGTGTGGGGGCTGGCCGAGCTGTTGCCTACAGACGTAGAGTGAGAGCCGAGTCTGGTAGAAGAGACAGTGCAGGTGTGAGCTGTCCCAGATATACTGTTACTTGCAAAGGATGACCCGGGATGAGAAGAGGACGATGGGAGAATTGTTCTAGAACCTCCATCCTTATCGTCATCATCACCCTCCAGTTTTGCAATCCTCTGTTTCTCAACTGCCTTTTGAAAGAAAGACTGAATGGTTCCAGGTTGTTTGGACCTAGAGTCATTTTTCAGTCCAGAGGATGACTGGGACGGCTGTTGAGTGGTGGAGAAGGGGCTCTGGGTGGAAGTGACATCGCTAGAAAGGAAGCCAGCGATCCCCCCAGCCGAGGGAGCGTCGCTGAATTTGCTAGCCGAGAGGTGGAGCAGGGTGAGGGGCGGACTCCTGGGGACAGAGACAGACATGGTGCACAAAAGAGAATATAATAAATCACACAGGACTCGTTTAACCACCAATGTTACATATTTAACTGTATGATCGTAGTCTAATTACCATGCTGCTTGGTGGTTTCCTGCTGCGTTCAGACCCTTGATAATGGCAAAGCTGTCATTGGATATTTTAGCGGCGTCGTATCGCGCTAAAGCACAACAGCGAGAGAAGCTGCTCGGCCTCTTGTCCCCCAGCTGACGAACACCAACTGTCAACAGCTTAGCCACCCGACCGTTCTACGCGACGGAGTAAAATTATTGATTAAAGAACATGGACGTGAGAGTCAGCATAGTAAATAGGGAAGACTCGGGTGAAAGAGAGAAGAGAAAAAAATAAATCCAAGTAACAATGAAAAAAGATAAAGTTAAACCGTGTCAGAGAAGGAAAAGAGAGGGCTGAGAGAGAGTCCACTTGAAATAAAACGTTAGCAGGCAATGGAATAAAGAGTATAAGGACCCAGACAACGAGCCGCTCCATTCTACATTAGAGACCGCTGACAGATAAAACAATTGCTTCTCTTCTCACCATTTCTCTGTCCTTGGTGAGTCTCTCCTCCAGCTCCAGGGCCAGTTGATGAAGCCAGTGCTGCACCTAAACAAAGGGTCATCATTGTTTGTTACCAATACTGCAAGGGTGTGTCTTATAATTACTGTCTTCCTAACAAATTAATGAATAATCAGTTAATACGAGAGTAAAATAGTACCTGCTCTTTTGTAGCGAGTGACGTTTTCCCAGGGAAGTTTTTGCTGCAGCCAATTGATTTCGGAAGGTGTCTGGGTTTCACCGCTTCAAACTCAATCCCCCGACACAAGTCATACAGCCACTGGCTGGAAAGCAGTGACATTACATGGTAAATGCAGATGGTAATTACTGTAAGCGTGGAGAAAATGCTCAGAATTTACAATCAGAATTCAATTCAAGTTTATTTCTACAGTGCGTTTAACAAACTGGTGTCCCTATAGGAGAAACCTCTGCCCCCATCTATGAATGGAATTATAGAAGTCCTGTGAGCAGAGTGTGGGCAGGATTATAGGGAGTAAAACAGTAAACCACTAATACATCGAGGCGCAAAGCTATGTGATGCCTTGCAAGCTAAGACTTTACAATCAAAACTTGATTTGAAATGAACATGTGATAGTGGTGATACTTTGGATTTTGAAATCAATATCTGTCTTGTCTTACCCTGTTTTTTCTCCAAAGTGCTGTCCCAGTTGAGCCTGAGAGAAGCGGGTCAGCTCTCCCATGTTCTCCACCCCCAGGGTTTCAGTGATGGAGGCCCCCAGCTTACCCCCCAGGTTACGGCTGCACAGACGGAACAAAGCAATACTATTATTCCAGTTATGTTCAACCCAACTTCTGTTTTCACACCTATACGGCACCAATTATGGTGTTGTGGAGAAGAAATTTGAAGGAAAGAGGCAGAGTAGTAGTTTGTACGAACATCTTGCTGATGGGTAGAGAGTTGAAAAGCTCTTCCACAGAATCCAAAGGCAAAACAGTTTGTCGATTAGGCTTGTTTAGACCACAGGCTAGTTTGGCCAGTACCTGAAAACAGTGACCAGTAAAATATGACCATAGCAAAGACAAATATTACTTTAAAAAAAAAAATCTTCTTCAACGCTTTATCTTAGGAGCAATTAAATTAGTTTATCCTACCTTATTATGCGATATCCCTGCTGAACAGCGAAACCCTGTGTGCTTCTCCACTGCTGCTCTCATCTCCTCCACAATCAGCGCCCCCACAGTCAGCTGCACTTCTGCAGAGCTTTGCCCCCCTGACGGAGAAACAGGGAAGGATGCCAACCACTGCTGAAGACCCCTGGACCTCTGTTCCTCTGGGGACAAACACAAAGCTGTTAGACACAACTGTTGCATATTTGTAGAAAATATTAAGTAAATATGCTTAAATATTAAGCATTCAAATATTTGCATTTTCTGTCAAACTGTGTCAAGGTTTTGAGGCCAACTCAGGGAATAACTATGATACTTTTTTACTCTGATCTTTTTAATTTGCATGGGGTGGTTTCATTACAGCTCAGTTTCATTACCATGACACATGTCTAGTGTCTAGTAGTCTATCAACTTTGTTATTAATTAGACAAGGACCTCAGGAAATAACAGTGTAGTATCTTTCCACCTTCAGTAAGAATACAGTCATTCGGTGAAGATTGTGCGGTTTATATAGGACTGAACACCAGAACTAAGCATTGACTACTTAGCCCATAAACCTTGACAGTACTAGTACAGTATTGCTGGATCCGTTTTCACAGCAGTAATGCACTTTAGGTTTGGTTACAGCCTACCTTTATCCAAGGCAGTGTACTCTGCAGACGCTTGTTGTTCAGGGGAGCATTGTGGGTAGCCCTGGATGTAGGTCATGCTCAGTAGGTGAGGCTCTATCTGTTTATCAGCCATGTTCTTCAGCCGCTGCTGGACCGCAGCTGTCAGATCCATGTAGGCCTCATCAATACTGGCCCTCTCGATCACAGCAAAGCGAGACATCACCTCAATGACCTCCACACTTGCCTCCCTGTAACTGAACGGGGTGGGTTTGGTGAATTAGCCTACGACTGTGTGCTTTAGTGTCCTTTATCTTGCATCTTTATTTTGCATCCTATCAAAGAGAGAAGTGCTTTGTGGCATAGACACGCCAAGTGTGAACGGGTGTGGAGGGCACATACATCACTATGACTTACAGTGTGAGGTCTGCCTTGCCGTGAGACTCTCGTACTCGTGCCACCTGGAGATCTGGGCACAGTGCCTTGGCATCGTCTGCCCACATGTTCCTGGTGACACCATAGGCCCTGGCCTCGTAGCTCACAGCTATAATACTAAATGGAGAATAACATTACATTGAAGTCATCTTAACGAATTATGTATGTATGTATGTAGTTTATTTGATAGGGACAATGCAGATCAACATAGTACATCACATGATGCGACTGATGTTTAGCATATAGAGATTATAGCTTAAGCTACTTTCCAACTCCTGTCCCTAGATGGGCTCTCAGAGAGAGAGAGAGAGAGAGAGAGAGAGAGAGAGAGAGACCCCGCCAAATTACATACAATAAACACAAGATAATAGCAAGTAGGTGGTCATCTGTGAGGAAAGAAAGGCGGGTGAGTTAACAACACAGAGGCACTGATTTGAATGTCCCATGCAACTGAACTGCCACTTACTATGAATATGGGATGAGCTTTATTCGAGTGTCATGTGATCTGTTTACATTTGACGTTACACCGCTGGTCGACAGCATCTAGGTCAGTTGCATTGATCATGAACACAAACTCACCCGCCTCCCTTCCACGTCTTGTACTGCGCCACCACACAGGGAGTGTTCTTCAGAGCCGGATTCAGCCGCTGCTCCACTTGGACGTAGAAACAGTCCATGTCGACCAACGCCACAACTCTCTCCTTTCCGTACACCATCACGGTCGCGGATGAGGAGTCAACCTGAGTAAGAAGCACCGGGCGGTTGTTGTCAATGTGAACTCATATCCAGCGCAGTGAAACGGCATTCACACGGCGTTAACGTTGCACTACGTTGATCTCGTTTCGCTTTGTATTTCGCGCAAGTTATGTAAAAACGTCATCAAAAATCGACGAAGGCAAACGTAATGGTCGGCCATTTTGGTAAGGTCGCTGTGGCGTAAACGTCATCAAAAATCGACGAAGGCAAACGTAGTGGTCGGCCATTTTGGTAAGGTCGCTGTGACGCAAGTTGTGCTCATATGTGGTGTGGCTGTGGTGCATATAATGCCGCGTTCACGTGGTGTGGGGAAAAAGAGAATCAGGCCAACGTTTGCAAGTATCAATGTTTGTGATGTTGAAGACACAATACTATCAGCCAGAATGTTTGTTTTTTAATTCTTAAAGATCTAATGTTAGACAATTATAGCTAGCTAGTGGCTGGCTTGTTAGCAAGTTACAGCAAATGTAGTTCGTTTTAATAATAATAATAAAAAGTAGCTCTATATTACACACCACAGTGATTGTGATCAATAGCAATAATGTTCAATAAAAATACATTTTCTTACCTTGAATCACCGATGTCACTGGTACCTAGGCTTTGTCACGTTTTCCTTCATGTTTGTTTACAGAATTCGGAAGGTCAAGTGGGATAGATGGGGTCTATTAAAAACGGTTTCCCCGGCAGGATTCAGGAAATTACGGTCGTTAAGACATCGCATGAACGCGGCATAAGTAGATTAGTATGTGGACATGGCGGCGGCGGCAACTTCAAAATACGAGGCTAAGGTATTCGGTCATGCTGGAAGCAGTACTTAATTTGTGCCGGGGCTCAGTGTTTATGCTGAGTTTTGCATCCTTGCCGTGAAAATTAATTGGTGGTGGTGGGGGGTGCGTCAGACCAGGGGCGTAACTTTGTGTTTAATATTGGGGGGTGAGATCTCCACCCATGTATGTAGGGGGACATGACCCCCAGCAGATTCAATTACATTGAATTGA
>CABFOS010103221.1:0-12799 GCA_900660315.1 Diretmoides pauciradiatus
GTATGTTTGGTATTGTGTGGTAGCCTGTATTGTCCAAGACAAATTTCCCTCGGGACAAAATAAATAATCTTGAATCTTGAATCTTGAATCTACTCAAGTACTGTACTTAAGTACAATTTGGAGGTGCTTGTACTTTACTTGAGTATTTCCATTTCATGGTACTTTATACTTCTACTCCACTACATTTCCATTGGCACCATACCTGTACAATCAATCTACTCCACTACATGTCAGAGAGAAATATTGTACTTTTTACCCCACTACATTTATTTGACAGCTTTAGTTACTAGTTACTTTATAAATCAACTAATAAATGATGATATATTTTATAGGTTAAACTACCAGCAGAATATAAAGTAATTAAAATTAGCTCCATCTTTACCAGCTGCAACATTAAAGCGATGAACACATTAATGCATCAATAATTATAGTCCAATAACATGATATATATGATTCTGAAATGGACCATTCTGCATTATGACTTTTACTTTTGCTACTTTAAGTATATTCTGATGCTAATACGTTTGTAGTTTGACTTGAGTACGATTTTGAATGCACAACTTTTACTTGTGACAAAGTATTTTTACATTGTGGTACTGCTACATTTACTTAAGTCAAATATCTGAATACTTCTTCCACCACTGGCAGTACCACAGTGTAAAATAATTTGTTACAAGTAAAAGTTCTGCATTCAAAATCTTAGTTAAGTCAAAGTATAGCAAAAGTAAAAGTAGTCCTAATGTAGAATGAATCATATACATCATGTTATTGGACTATAATTATTGCTGCATTCATGTGTTCATCACTTTTAATGTTGCAGCTGGTAAATGTGGAGCTAATTTTAATAACTTTAGATATAGTGCTGGGTAGTTTTAATTTTAAAGTTTATAATTTGTCTTAATAATCTAAATCTGCAAAGTAACTAGTAACTAAAGCTGTCAAATAAATGTAGTGGAGTAAAAAGTACAATATTTCCCTCTGAAATGAAGTGGTGTAGAAGTAGAAAGTAGCATGAAATACTCAAGTAAAGTACAAGTACCTCTAAATTGTACTTAAGTACAGTACTTGAGTAAATGTACTTAGTTACATTCCACCACTGTCTAGGAGTTGATAAGATCTGGGGCTACTGCACCCAGATCTACGGGCAATTATTTTTGGATGGTTCACAGGTTCAGAATTTGACTGCATTGTATGAATACTGCAAACATTACATTTAATTTGAAATGTGGTTTTTAATTACATTTCACTCAGTAACACTGCCTGGACTGAAATGTCTTCAGAAGTTTCACTCTTAATCGCAATTGTTATAAACTCAGTCAGATTCAGTCAGCAGCTGGTTGAACTGTTCACAATGATCACGGTCCTATATGTATTGTATAGGAGTTTGGTTTCAATAACGTGTTAAAGAGACAGCAAACAAAAAACAAAAAACATTTGTGGTTGCAGCCCCAGAAGCAACCCCCCCCATAGCTCCGCCCCTGGGCCTGGAGCCCCGGGCCTATATCCAGGAGCAATGAACATATGTGAGGTTATGAATGGAGACTTAATTAGGCTGCTACCTATCCTTTTATGTGCTTTCCTGCTTTATATCCAGTCACAAGATGATATTTGTATTCACATATTGTATTTATTGTATATAGGATATTTTAATATTAGGCTATTGATTCATGGAATTAATGGAATAATATCCATGCAGCCCTATTCTTTGGTTTGATTGATCTCATCCTGTGGTTTTGGGCCATTTGCTAATATCAGACAGACAGTCAATTATATAATTAAAGACAAACCCCATGGTATGCAGAGTTAAGCAGGCAGCTGCTGACCAGATTGTTTTGTATCTGTCTGTCTGTCCACTGGGGACAAAGCAGGGAGCAGAGAGCAGACCGCAGGGTTGCTGAGGGCCACCGGCCACTGGGGCTTCAATTGAGATGGCAAACATTTTGCAGATTCCACAAATGCTTTGTCATTGTGCGTGTTTATTAGCATTCATGTATGTGTCAGTCCGAACGTGGTGATGTCATCTTTTCTGCACTGATAATAGCCAGCTGCGCTTTCTGCCTGTCTGGCTTATTGCTTCTCTGTATTGACAGACTGGCGGGGTTGTGGAGGAGAATATAAAAGGTTTACTTATGCAGTCTCCATCCTGGCATGGGTCACTCAATTAGCCGATACAAAAGGAGTCAACCATGGGGGTCAAGACCAGTCAAGGTTTTGGATCTGGAGCTGGTATGACGGGCAGAGCGCTGAATGGAGCGTGAACACATGGCCAGCATTCCTCCATCTGACCCTTGGTGTCCTCACCTCAACATCTGAGTAGCCAAGAAGTCTTTGGTGGGTGGGCCTACATGAAATTGTCTGGACCAAACTTTTAGTGTGCACAGTTGCTCTTTTGGCCAAAAAAATTCAAACAAAGCAAACAACATACCAAATCACACGCAGCGCCATACTGACCTTGATTATTATCCTGTGTTTGCCATAGGCTACATGGCTTAATTGCCTCTGAGGTTTACCATGCAACTCTGTGCATAGCCTAACATAATCAATACTCTGAATCGGTCAATATGTAGCGTAGAAAACCACACCGCCATAATTTAAAGTGATACTTTTACACTTTAGACCCTTTTTGACAATTTATACCACATATGGGTGAGTGGATTCAACATTCCGGTGGGGTGTTTTAAATGAATTAGGTCTTACCCCGACAAACTCTGGCAAAAATAAAGATTGGATGGCAGCGGCCTCCCAGGCGCCTGGATGAAAGGAGCTAGTATGTGTGCCAGATTAAATCAATAAAGTAGTAGGGTGGAGTCCTGGAGATGTGATACTATCAATGAGTGTCTCAAACCAGCCCCTGGGATGATGCTTTGGGATGGATTGTGCATGATGTGGTAGAGGCTGACTGACAAATCATTTTGAAGTGAGAAAATGCGCAATATTAGAACTGGAAATGAGTATTAACTAATATTGTGTTTTCCAACTGATAGTCAAACAAAAGATACCAGACAAAGGGTACGTTATCATTTTTACATTTTCTCAACCCGCAGCGTCATGCCGGCCCTGCAATGACACAGAACTCCTCATGGCCATCTGCAACAGTGACTTTGGTGGGTATTCACTATTAACTCCACATCTATTGCTATTTAAATCCAACATTACATCCCTTCTAAAGCACAGTGGAGCTTTCCTGTCCACTCCCTATCCTTACAATGTCCTTGTTTGGTTTATGACTGTTTGTTTGCAAAATCAATGAAAATGGGGGCAGGGTGGTGGTGGAGAGTGGAGGAGAAAGTGAGTGAGACATGCCCTGAACAATAGGTGGCCTTGAGCAAGACACTTAGCTCCCAAATTCTCCAGTGGAGCTGCACAGTGGAAAACAGACTAAGTAAGTCTGTGGTTGTGTCCGAAATCGCATACTAACATGTTATTTAGTAGCTAAAACAGTATGTGAGATTTTTTAATACGTCCGAAACCTTAGTATGAAACCAATAGTACGCAAAGTGCATAATAATATAGTATGCAAAGCACTGGACACTACGCCGGCATAAATATCCCACAATGCAATGCAGTTTAAGTGTAAATTAAAAAAACTTCTAATTTCTAATTGTAAAAATTTCTGTAAAAATTAGAAAAAAACAAAACTCGAGAGGTTTATAATGCTGCTGTAAGGTATTGCAGATGCCATTAGAGGTGAGGTTACCATGGTTACGCTACAACGGTTACCCATCTCGCTCCAACCAGCAAGGTTACTACAACTGTTTATACTGTACTAATACTACTGTTTATTCACACAAAAGTACGTTGAACGATAGTACACATTGAGTATGCAGTACATACCGGTAGTATGAGATTTCGGACACAACCTATATGTATGAATGAGAAATGTATGGTCTGATCCAGTCCCAGAAAGCAGCTCTGTTAGTGGGATAGGGGGAGCTCAACAGATGTGGGGGGGCTAAGGCTGCACAATGGGAGGGGACATGTGCTTTAGACAGCAACAGAGCAGAAGCAATAGGTTCATTGAGTCCAGCTCCATTTAGAGCTTGATTCCCTTTGCCCTAATCTCACAAATCGCTCTCCTCCATTTTTTGATGAAGGAAAGTAACTGACCGATGAAAGTGTAAATCGCCACACAGGGAAAATAGAAGGGAAAAGGCCAAATTCTCTTTTGTTAGAAAGCGGGGGATGTGGAATTAAGTTTTGGAGGGAAGTTTGAATCTATACACAATACAATAACTCTACATCACCAAACGGCCTGTGCTGAATTTTCATTTAGGGTTTCTTTTCCTCTTTCCTTGACAGTTTGCATGTATAACTGAGCTTCTGTCCTTTGACCTTGCAGTGTTTCGTGGCTTCATCAAGAACGTGTCCCACAACCCAGAGCGACGAACGTCATTGGTGGAGGTGTCAGGTGGGAGGGTGTACTGGCAGCGCAGCGGGGTGTTTGAGCAAGAAACGAGCACCGCGGGGGCATCCAGGTCGCTCTCCACTTGGCGTGGACACATCCATACACTCCTGCAGTGCCATGTGAAGCCTGGGGGCGGGGAGTTTCTTTTCACAGGGTCGGAACACTTTGGGGAAGCTTGGTTAGGGTGTGCCCCACGATACAAACACTTCCTGTCCGTCTACCAGGCTGCCCGGGCGGCACGCCTGAATTCCTGTGACTTCCCTTTGGACTGAGGGAGCGTGTTGTACTACTTTTAGCATTATTGAGCCCTGCCTACTGTTCAGGACAAGTCTTTATCCACAGGGACCCTCACCCCTAAGTTGCTCTGCCACTGGCGCTGTGGGGACCCCGTTAAGTTGTCATGGCAATGGGACTGTGCCATCAAGGTCACACCAGCAGGGACAAAGCTGTTGAAGCGCTGGTGAAAAAACACATTAGAAGGAGGAGAACAGGGCCTCCGCAGTGGGAAGAGGCTCAGAGCGGACTGGCCTTTGTTTCTCTCCCATCACTGCCCATGGTCCTGGGAGATTAAAAAGGGGTTGGGTTGCTGCTCTCTCTTTGTGCTGCTCCTCTCACCAAACGCTGTTCACTTTGCTGGCTCTGTGGGACAATTGCCCTCTGAACTGCCATGTGAGGGAGTCAAGTGGTTAGATTTGAACACACCACTGGAGAATGTTTTAGTCAGTTTGTGCTAGTAAATAGAAAATGTATATACATGTATATCCAGTGAGTCATTTTTGTTTGGTTTTGTGTAACCTGGGCTCACAACAGGGTATGGACAATAAAGTTTCCAAGCATCTCTGCTTTGTGTGTTTATAGACTACATATGCATATACTATTTACTTATGAAAAACGTTTTTTCTTTGTAAGGATCATAATTTGTTTCATTGAGGACTAAATGATACAAAATGTTTTTGGAGTTTATTCAAAATATGCTTTGTTAATTAGATCAATTCTTGTAAGAAGTAGACATTTGATAGTGATCACATGCTGAAATTGAGTAAAGCTGTTTTCTCCCCCACAGTATTTTATCAATTCATTTTGCAATCCATTTATAATACATTTTTCTTGGAATTGCTTATTTAATTGTGATTCAAAAAACATACCATATTTTATCCAGGGATTATGAGAAATCTTGGAGCCAAGGAGACGGGTGATCCTGATTGGAGCACCACTGGGTGTGGCTCATCCTCCCCGTTGTATTGTAACAAGCTAGACACAGCGTAGGATCTTAGAGATGCTGGGATAGAGAATAAAGGAGCATTTTTCTCCCTGGCATATGATGAATTGGATAGGTTTATCATTTACCAGACAGATTTGATATCTGAATCTTATTTTCTCAAGCTTGCTAGACCCAAATCTAAAAAATCTACAATTTCCTACCATTTACCATTTACTTTACCTCATTAGCTTAGTTGTAGTAACATACTATCTAAATCACAGGCTGTTTGATGCATTATTGATGCATGCACATTTATAGCATATAACATGATAATTCAGAGCAAGGTTATTTTGCATCACTTGCATCATTATTTTGCATTTGAGGATCATTTTGCATTTGAGAATAACATTTTGACAAGTGATAGTTCTTTACTTTAACATGGAATCAGGTCAGTTCATCGAGCTGTGAGTGATGAAGTGTTTAGAAATGAATTGAGCTCATGAACAGTGGATAAAAATCAGACTTTCATGAGCCCCCCCCCTTCAACTCACAAGCATCTGAATGCACTGGCCCTGTATGGCCCTGTGCTCCTCTTGATACATGTTATGGTAAAGGCTTGAACGAATGCCCATCATATTCTGCATAATCTCCGGTTTATGAAGAGGATGGGATTTAGAGCCAAGTGTCCTACAAGCTTAGTTTAGCTTTGTCCTTCTGCATCTCATCTTCTCCTCTCATAAGTGTTTATGATAATCGGATAGCCCTACCATAAAATGATATACAAATGCGCCTTAGCTGGTCAAAGCAGTGAGCAGGCTGAATCAGACTTTTCTTTTGAGTTCTGTGGCCCCTGCATCACAGCCCAAGAAGATGAATGGACAGATGTGGGGCCCCCAAAGCCAATGGCCCCTCCCCTCATCCCCTCCCAGAAGAGGGGAACAATTAATTGACTTTTAAAGCAACTGCTTTCTTAGCCTATTCCACACTTCTCCTTGGCTGAGCAGGACTCACAAATTGGTGTGTTGAACTTTTTATTACAACTAAATAGCTGCCAATGAAAGTGTAAATGACTGTGTGCTGAATGGGGCCCACACAATGGCCCTGCAGTGACAAGGCCTCTGGCAGACATAATGACCATTGTCATGGCTGCTGTCATCTAGAAGCCGTCAGGGCCCATGAGTCCAGCCAGAGGAGGGCTAATCCCTTCCTTTTCACGCCATCCTCTTTCTCACTCCTCTTATTTATTTCTGCTTCTCTAATCTCTGGTCTTCTAAATTCATTTGCCCTTCAGGAGTTCAGGCAAGACATCCTCCCTGTATCATTCTTTATCTTCCTGTTAACTCTCATATTACTCTCATCACGTCTTTCTGTCTCTCCTCTTGTACAGGTATATCTCCTGGTCCAGTCTCAGCTAAAATGTGGTCCCTGATAAGGAAGATACTAATCTAAATTGACCTCAACAACTAAGAACATACTTTTGGATTTGTTGAGCAAAATTGGACCCCCCATCTACTAGAAAAACAAAGATTCTTAGATCAATAATTTTTGAAGAAGTCCCTGTTAAGTAATCATATAAGGTGCCCGGTTCTGTAAATATCTGTCTAAGACATGGTAAAAGATATTGCAAATGTTATTATTTGGAAGAGCATGTGTAGTTAGAAATAGTCTAGAAATCAATCAATCAAATTTTTTTTGTCCTGCAAAAGCTCCGTTTGTGGCCGATCATCTCCTCCCTTAGTATTGTCCTGGGGGGGGCCACCTTGTCAGAATTTCCAAGCAGAATATAGTCTTCCCTGCGTGCCTTTGCAGCCACACAATTCTCCTCTCTGGGAACTCCAGCAGGCTCTCATGGGGAACGAGCCCAGGAGGGTTCAGCCTGGAGCCCCCTTGGATGGTGCACCGGTAGGAGTCCACCCAGACGGGGGGGTAATTGGTTTATCCCACCGCCTGGCCTGCTTTCCCATGTGGGCCACTACTGTGGGGAGGCCCAGGGGTACAATATAGAAACAGCATGATGCCCTCCAATGCAGCATAGGCATTCACTGCTTCTGCTATAGCGACTGGGGCAGGGTACCAGCAGCACAAAGCCAAAGCAGCAATGCTCTTGGCTTTGAAAAGATGCCATCTGGTTTCCTTTTATTGGTCAGCAGTATGGTTGAAAATGTATAGGGGTAATTGAGTTTGAGCTAAAGTGATTTTGTTATTTTTTTACGTCCCTGTTGATTCAGAGGGTAATGAGTTTGAGAATTGGTCAAAAGTTCTATTAATGATCAGCATCACACATGATACACCTGGTTGAAGTGAGGTTGCATGGAAAATATATAAAACACAAAATATAGCAGTTATGAAAAGTAGCATCAGGAAAATGTATCATGATTTGAGTTACAAGTATTACAAGATAAGCGCAGCGACAGTGTCACTCTGTCTTGCCAAAGTACAAAGACCTATTTAATCCTTCTATTTAATCCCTCATTTTAAGGGAGAGGCAAGTAAACTACATTATACTCAGCTTAATCATCATCTGCAGCTTTGTTTAACTTTAACTTCACCTAGTAGTGCAGCAGTATTTTATTGTAAAGCCGGTAACTTATTGAATGAAACTTTGAGCTAAGCAAAATATTCCATCCCTGCTGGTAACCAACATTTGCATACATTTGAGAATAAGAGTCAACTCATACGCTAACACATACAGTACTTGACGGCCAAAAAAGAAAGGATCAAGATGTTTATTGTGTAAAAAATAACTCATTTTGTTATACAGCACAAAGAGTATAAGAATATACAAAAATCTTAGTGGAACAAAAGAGGTGATGATATTTTGAGTGGAGATGATAAAGCCATCGCACGATTCATCTTACTCAAATTCATGTACACATGGTCTCATTTCAGGAATAGTCGAGTCTGTCTGTCTCCAAGGAGGAGTCTGGAAAACAGGGAAATTAGCACATGAGTTTCATCTGTTCAGTCAGTTATACATGTGTCCATAATATCCATTGGTTTGTGCTGCACCTACCGAACCAATGCAGCCGCTATTAGGCCCCCTCCAATGGGCCCTACCCAGTAGACCCAGTGGTAGGTCCAGTAGTTGTTCACTATTGCTGGGCCAAAGGCTCTGGCTGGGTTCAGACAGGTACCAGATACATCCCCACTGAGAAGAGAAAAATGAATTGTCGTAAATTTACTGAGAAATTCTGTGCATTCACGAGATGAGCTTCCCATTGTAATGTGGGAAAAGGACACATAACGATGTGAACAGGAATGATGAAACAAGACTGGGTGTCTGTAATTACTGTGTGATGATCATCTCTTCTTGTACATTTCTATCCTATCTTCATGTACAGATCTACCATCTGCAAATCTGAGATCATGAACTTTTCAAAAGATATCCACAATGCAAAAAAAGTGACATCCACTCTTCATGCCTCACAAGTAGATCCACCATTCTTCTGCTCCCTAATTGCTAAGTTACTCACCCAGCCAAGACGTTGATGATAACGGTGCAGCCCACCATGAATGGCACCAAGGGACTTTTGCTCTTGGCATTGACAGCTCCCAGCAGCACCACCATGGTGACCAGGCAGGTCATGGCCACCTCTCCGAACAGAGCTCCCCCCAGCTGACTGTCAGACTGCAGCAGGGAAAACGCTGCCCCCTCGGCCTTGGCATAGTTCTCTCTTGTGGTCATAGCCTGTTGGCATTGGTAAGCAATGTAGAAGTAGAAGTAGAAGTACCTTTATTTGTCCCACGCTGGGGAAATTTGCATTTGTTACAGCAGCAGTGACATAACATAACAAACACGCAGTAAAAAACACGAAAAATGATTCAGTGTGTGAAATCATTTACATGTTACTTTAAGATGGGCTTAGATAAGGTATTTGCATCTCACCTTTGCCATAGCAGCTCCAAGCACCCCTCCAACCAACTGACTCGTAAGGTATGGAGCGACCATATTCAATTCCATACCCCCACACAGATAGATGGCCAGGGTGAATGGGGGGTTGAAATGGGAGCCACTGGGGAGAGAGAGAGACAAAAGTTTAGTTTCATGAAGTGCTGTTTCTGAGTTGTACACTTTGTATCGGTCAAGAGGTTCACTATACTGTAAAGGCACATCTGTATAGGATTAAATAGGCTTATTGCTGGTAGATTGGCATAATAAAACAGCACATTCATATGTTCAGAAGACTTTTTTATAAATGTTATAATCATAAAAAAGTGAAATGTTATGTGATGTACTGTTGCATGAATGATGTCACCTAAAAGAAACTGATTTCACAATCTCTTGTCTTATTTAACTTATTTAAACGAGGAGCATGTTAACTGCATGCACCACAAAGATGAAAAAGAGAAACAGCACATACGCCTTCATTATGGCACACTTCAATATGCATGACTTGTAAAAAGATGCCCACAGTCATGCCTTGTCAGCAACAGACAGGAAAGGGAAGAAAGCTATTTAAATATTTGAAGGAATGCTGAAGATCATGCTCACCTGATCTCAGCCATGCAAGCCACCATGACAGCGACAGCCAGGCCGTGCACCAGAGCCGGCTGTAGCCTCCCTGCAGCCTCCACGTTCTCTATGACCGAGACACACCCGATGAACACAAAGAACGTAGTACCCACCAGCTCACCCAGACAGGGCTGGATCAAACGTTCAAACTTGTTGGGCGGTCTGGTTGGAGGCTTAGAGTCTGAAGACATGAGAGACCGCGCAACCTCATTCATCTCCAGCTTCTCGTCAGCCATGATGGAAAGTCTTCAGAGAGGTCTAAGGGCTGTAAGCGCTGATAGAACACTGACAGTGCTGTCTTGAGATGTGTGGCCAAATATCTTCTTGCCTGTTTTGGCTGATCACTTGAACTTTGGTAGGTTCCTGAGGGTAGAAGCTGGAGGCAGGGCATACGCTACTAGGGCTCCACTGACCTGCAGTGGACTCTCTTTCTTATTAATCCAAGATGGTTTCACAAGTCCGCTTTTGCTGACAGGATTATGAACTGTGAAGTGAATAGTTGAAAGATCTGCTAGATCAGTTGTTTTTGTTGTTGTAAATGATTACAATGTAATCATTTACTCTGAAGTTAGATAAGCGTGTTTTCAAAAGCTTATTTTCCATAGCAGGGGAAGAGCAGGGCAAAGAAGGACAAGGGCCTCCTCGGGTAACAAAATGTAAAAAGTAGTGCAATTGAATAAAATACATACTGACTAGTACTAGAAAAGTCCTTCTTGGACTGGAAAGACAGAGACTCAAGACTCCGCTCGGCTTGTTTCACTTGTTGAAATGATTTCCATGTATTTTGAGGTTGATGACACTTCAACACTGTATTTGTTATGTCAACATTTCTTAGATCATGTTGAAGAATATGAGCCTAGGCAATCATGCAGCCAGAAGCTGTTAGATAATATAACACAGAACACATCCTAAGTATTTGCCACTGCGCAAAGTCTGTTTCTTGTTTAAAATTGGGGGGAAACATTCATCACCATTGTCCACACAAATTTCAGTTATTTTGTTTCGTTTTAAGCAGCTTTTAAAAACTCACCTGTTTCACAAACATTTTGTTCTGTAATGCGTGTTGCTGTCCTTTGTGCTTTTTAAATGATTTTATATATTCTATTCTTATCTTTCTGTTTTTAACTTCTCTTTTTTGGTTTACCCTATGTACCTTTAATGTTTTATATACTCATGTCTCTACTCTTTCTTCTTTTTCTATGTTTCTGTTCTTAATCTGCATTTTACTTCTGTTTTTTGATGTTTTAATGTGCAGCGTCTTGTGGCTCTGGCCTCGAAATGCGCTCTATATATAAAGTTCTCCTTACCTTACCTTACCTTACCTTACCTTACCTTACCTTACCTTACCTTACCTTACCTTACCTTACCTTACCTTACCTTACCTTACCTTACCTTACCTTACCTTACCTTACCTTACCTTACCTTACCTTACCTTACCTTACCTTACCTTACCTTACCTTACCTTATTCATTCATCTTTTCCTGAAATGTGATCACACATTAAAAAAAAAGATTCATTATTCAACACCCTATCTCAGTCATGAAAGTGAGGACTAGAGTTTGTACCTGCCAGGCTTCAGTTCACACTGCAAAAACTCAGTGGAATTTAATGAACTCATCTTTAATTATTAACTTAATGTTTCTAGATGTCTGACCCAGACAGCTCAGTCAGTAGAGCAAGAGCCTCTCAGTCTCACTATGTGGGCTCGATCCCCACATAGTGTCAACTATCACCTGGGTAAGTCACTTTGGATGAAAGCGTCTGCTAAAAATGACTGAAATGTACAGTAATATTTGTTAAGTGCAACTTACAATTGCTAGCTATCATCTTCAGAACTTATAATCACAACATCATGTCTATAGCTGTCATGTCTAATATGTGAATTGAAAGAACATTTTACCAAGCATTCACTAAACTGATCATATTAGTAAGACATATTGTTAACTTATTAGCATAGCTCCCAGCATGCATTGTATTTGAGGTACAGTAACTCCAGAAACCTGTCTTTGTTCTTTTTTTGGGATAAAGTTAAAGGATGGAGATTTGCTATGTATGTATAGTATTTTAGGTAAGTCATACGTTAACTTCTGAAGTAAAAATGAAATGAAAATGAAAATCCTGATAACTGATGAAAATGAGTATGCAGTTCAATCCCTACACCTGATAACCCTTTTAGAACATTTTAGAACTTCTGTTGGATGTGGTAAGTAGTATCCACCTCTTGTATTTGCATTAGTGTAGAGTCAGCTGCTGAATGCCACATAGTATAACACTGGGATGGGGTTTAGCAATTAGTGGATTCAACTAATGAACACTTGTCAATATTTGCTGATTTAATTTATTGTCTACGGTTTTAGGACTGAAGAACAACATATGAAACAGAGTTGAGGTTGTTGCTTTCATCCTCCACCAGTGGGGGGCAGTATAGAGCAGAAAATCCCAAGGAGCTGGGAGATACCTCAGTTCATTTTTGATTTCCAAGGGGCGTTATCTCTCCAAGTGGTGCTCGATGCAGAGCCACCAGACCTCCAGGGGTGCGGTAACCTGATTTCTCGTTGGGTTTTTTTGGCTTTACGCAGCAAGTCTTATATAAGGGTGCTGGCAAGCGGTTAGTGTAGGGGTGCGGTAACATGATTTCTCGTTGGGTTTTTTTTGTTTGTTTGTCTGGGCGGAGGTGGTG
>CABFOS010103221.1:12819-24515 GCA_900660315.1 Diretmoides pauciradiatus
GTATAGAGCAGAAAATCCCAAGGAGCTGGGAGATACCTCAGTTCATTTTCGATTTCCAAGGGGCGTTATCTCTCCAAGTGGTGCTCGATGCAGAGCCACCAGACCTCCAGGGGGCGGTAACCTCCAGTACAACTTGCATATTACATAAACAACAACAACAACAACAACAACAACAACAACAACACAACAACATAAACAAATACATAATTAAGTTTTGTCTATGGTCTACTTTTGTACAATTGTATTAAAACAAAAAATATTTTAAATAACCATTGAATATAAAAGGTGTTAGAATCATCTGAATATAACTCTTCCTGTCACCCAGCAGTAGCCTGAAAAAGAAGAAATAACAAAAACACGTTAACAGAGGCCAACAACAGAGAACTCACACAAGCAAGAATAATGTTCTGGGAGGGGCAGAGTGGCCTTTATTAAGTAGGATAGCTCATTTATATTACCCTGGTCTATATGAGGATGATGAAAACAAAAACCTTCCTGCAAAAAATACATGGTTCACACATGTTTAGAGGACTCGTTGTTGTGTATGTGACGGGGCAAAGGCTCAATTTGAGACCTGTTTGGTTCCTTATGTTAAATCAGACTTTTATAGACAGACACAATTTTATTTGATTTATTATAGCAAGGCATCGAAAAAGATATAAAAGCGGGGCATTGTTACTATACTTCCAGACACTCAAGCGGGGTAGTTAATGTTTGAGAGGTTGGATCTCTCCAATGGGCTGTTGTCTATGCTGTCCCCATCCATCAGTCTTATCAGCATTGCATGCCAATTTTCCGCCAGATATGGAAAGACAAGGCGAGCAGTCAGGCCGTATCAATCTAATGTCTGGGAATTTCAATTTAAAAGGAATAATGGATAATGGATCATTTTCAATCTTCCTCAGGCTTTAATGCCATCATCTCATCCAGAGGTGTAGTGGGACACGGTGCTACCGTATGAAGCTGCCAGTGTTCATCGCCCCGCACATGGGCCCAACCCAGTAGATCCAGTGGTAGTTCAGTTAGCCACCACAGCGGGGCCAAAGGCTCGGGCAGGGTTCATACATGCCCCAGATACTGCGCCCCTGTAAAGGACAAATCACACAAGACAGATAACAAATCTGTTATTTGACGACTATTCAGTATGGCAACACCCTTATAGCTTTCACTTTGGCTGTTGTAACACCTTTTTGGTTTAGTTTAGTTAAATTACTCTTTTTTTACCCATCACTCAACATTATTCCATAGGGCTACAATGTCAGTTTCTTTTACATTGACCTCTCTTATGTGTATAATGAATAATGGGATAATGGATGCTCACCCAGCCAGGATGTTAGCAGTCATGGCGAGTCTTAGGCAGAGAGGTGCCAGCGAGCTGTGGGTGTGTTTGTTTACTGCTCACACCACCATGGTGAGGAACAGAGTCATCACCACCTCTGCCACTGTGGCTGAGCTATCTGGGCGTCCCCCTTCACTGTGTCAAACACTGCTGCTGAGGAGTTAGCATAGTTCCCCTCTGCAGTGATTTCCTGGACAGGAAGGAAAAACAGGAAAATATTTTTTAGCTCAGTGTTTAACAAGTTTAGATGGTAAGAGTGATGCAGATGCCACTTAATTCCTCTCCATTCAATCCTCTGTGTTTTATGGCTTCACTTTAAAATACTTTGTTTCTGATTATTGCCTGAAAACTATCATGATGTTTGAGTTGTTTTCATCTTATACATGACATCTCTAATCATTTCATGGTTAATTCAACAGACATATAAGTTAACAATAAATGTGTGAATGCCTTCCAAACCAGCTATTCTGCTGCCAGCCATATGCAGCGATAGGAGCTGCTACTGTCTGCCCACCAGTATGAAGTACAGGATGTCTGAGCAGCACAGGAATGCTGATGGGCTCTCAAGACTCCAGTTACCTGCCATATTCCCCGAACAATCACACATAGATTTTTTACTTCAGAGAAGTGATTGCTGCTCCAGTAACCTCAGTGCTTGTGTAGAAACACACACTCACTGCTGTACCAAAACACACGTCATGCTACCACTAATGTGTCTCCTGCTTCAGGTATGATGAAGAGACAGCTCTGCGGTGATGTACTGAGACCTCAAAAGATAAGAGGTTGTGCATAGTCAGCAGAGAGCGCAAGTGGAATGACCGGTCAGAGCCAAGCACAGGAACTTCACAGTTAGAGACAGAGTTCTGGCACCAAACCACACCAAGTGTATACCTACAACAGTTGTGGCACAACATGGACATGTGTCGTACAGTGGAAACCAGAGATCACCTCATCTGGAGGACGTGGATCATTCTTCTAACTCCAGTGGAGATTCACCACAGCTGACAACCCATGTTTCACCACCACTGGAGACCTACTAGAACCACACACCAAGGATCATTTCAAGACCAACCCCAGATGATGCGTTTGCCTAAGCCTGGTCTTACACGGTCCTCACCAAAAGACAATGTGACTATTGACCCTCCTATAGGCCGTACCTACCCCAGGAGAGAGATTACTTCCACTATAGATTAAAGACTAACCCAAGACGTTGGGGCAATAATCCCCAGGATAAGGAATTGGTGGTCTACCCTCTTTCTCTAGTTTAGGCAAAAGTCCATTAGCCTTGAAAATGATGCTCACTCCCTGATTATAGTTGTAGCTTTTATAGGTATAGTGAGTATACAACATCAACTTCAGTGTCAACTGTGGTGATGGAGTATAGATGAACAATTAATTGAAGCCAGAGTTATTACTATAATGGACATTTGTTTAGTCCCTGTTCTCTTCATTTACCCCAATTGAGTCTTTAAGGCTGTTTAAACGTCACAAACATGAAACTATACCACTAGTTGTCCTTGAATATCAACAAACATGGGTAAAGTGGAGCCTAGTTTAAGTGAATGTTTATGTCCTCTCATGCACACCTCCTTCCATTTGAGACGAGTATCACATGACGGTGCGATCACAGTCACTGTTTTCAGACCTGTGGCAAACAGAAAGCACATTAAACTAAACCCATGACAAACATGGTTCATAAGTTTTTCAAACCATCATGAAAGACATTACTGCTCAGATAGATACATGGCTATTCATGGATTGCCTTAGTAATGTATGCATCATCAGACCTTATAATATAGATATGATAGAGGAGAAGACTTCTTCAATGAAACAGGTCTGTCCGAAAGAACACGTTGAGTCTCATGAACTCAATGACAAGGTCGGCAGCAGATAGTCACTATTACATAGGCAAGTAAGGGCAGTTCTGGTCAGGCACAAATATATCCTAGGAAATATTTGATCTTATGTGACCACTGTACTTGAATAGAACGGAAAACCATAAACTATGTGACAAACTATGAACAATGGCCAATGCTCCCGCAGAGCCAAAATGTTGAAATAAGAAGCCAAAGTGCTGACCTTCAGAGTTACACAATATATCCTTTTGTCAAGGCTGATCTCGCTACTCAGCCCTCCTAAGACTTGACCTCTTATTTATTACTCATTCTCTCTCCGGAATAACTTAAAGCCCTTTTCACATTGCTGTGTCACTTGCAATATTTGCACACCAGCAACACGTTTTGACCTCAGGAATAACATCTGTATTGTGCATTAATTTATATTCCATATTATTTATTCATTTCTATTCACCGGTACACTGGACTTCTTCACTACTGGTTAGTTATTACGGGGTCCACTCAACCATATGTCAATACTACTACTGACACTAAATGAACAAGTAAAATGAATTTGTTGTCTTCTAATTTGATGTCTACTGTGCCTACACGTGAAGTATTGTTTAGTCTGTCCCATGTGTGGCGGTATACTGTGGAACTCCATAATTTGCCGATATGCGTCTTCATCAATTAATAAACAAAAATGCCTTTGTTGTAATTAAAATTAAATTAATTAAAATTCATTATGATTCTGATGATTCACACAAACTGACTCAAGAGTAGACGTGCATGTTATGACAGAGCAGTAACCACAAGAGAGCAGCAGATCACTCTGAATAACAGCAAGTGGTTTCATGTCAGTCAAGTCACTCATTACCTGAAAGCATTTGGATAAGTTGGAGGAAGCCACATACACTGATCCTAGATCAGATCCGTCCTGGTAGGGGGATCCCTCTCTTAGTCGTCCCTCCCAAGGTTTCTTCCACTTTGTTTTGTGGGAGTTTTTCCTTGTTCTCTGCTGAGGGTCTAAGGTTGGGGGTGTTGTGTAAACTTTGGGCATTGTGAAGCCCTTTGAGACTGTAATGGTGATTAAGGGCTATACAAATTAAATGTGATTGATTGATTGATCAGTGTTGGGGGACTTACATTAAGGCGTTTTTTAGTCCATTTTAGGTTCTACTGACACTGACAGCCTACTTGGCACTGATGTCATTTTGATTGCTTTCCAACAATAAAGTCAGTACGTGTCATTTTGATCATCAAAATCATTATCAAACTCATTTAAGCTTATTTAAAAAAATGCTCAGTCAGCACACAGGTCTGCAGACTTCTTAAGAGAAATATACCTATAATACATAGGGGTTTTTCCAGGATTTTGATGATAATCCGAAAGCATAGTGATTTGCTGATTCATTCAATTTACATAATGACTTTGTAATGACCATGACAGCCCAGCAGTTGAGTCAATACTGTTTTTTTTACTAAGGTATCACATGTCACCACTGGGCCATGCAGCATACAGTAGGGAAGTAAGCCGCACTTCCTTCTTCTACACTTCTACACGCCACACTGGTTGCACTCAAACCAGTTTAGGAGGAAATCTGCTCTATAGTGGCCATGGAAAGTCAGAAGCCCGAGAGGGTTTGTTTCAAACGCTCCTCTGCTGGCTTTTGAACGGCTTTGAGAGCGCTAGGTAATGTCATTGGGTTCAATTAGTGAAACCGTTCAATTGTAGTGCCAAAAAAAGTCGTCGGAGCGCACAGTCCTTTTTCTGCCGCGCAATGGCTGCAACGTAGCGCAACTTGTGGATCCGCGGCGCGTTGGAGGCCCGACGAACTTTTGCGGACTTTGTTGTCGGATACACACCGAGGAGGCAACATGAAGAAACAATTTAATCGCATGAGACAACTTGCCAACCAGACTGTGGGAAGGTGGGTCTCTAATAACGTGCACGTTGATGTGTCGGTTGTATGTCGGTGCGTTTCTGTCACTGTAGTTTAACAAACGGTGAATGTGAGTTTTCAGCGGGTGGTTACAGTCACTTGTCCCTGTTCTCTCCATGCTGTGGCTGGAAACAACCCCATCAATGTGTTTAATGTGGGCGGTGTCGGAAGGGATGGGCCACGTTTTCTATAACACAGTTTACCTGAGCACTTCATCAGTATAGGAGAGATAACGCGGTCAAGTGATGCTTTGACTTACTAAGCTGAAACTAAATACATACACAGTGTATTCATATATATATATATACACACACATGATGTATTCATACTGTACTATTAGAAAGAAGTTGGAGAACAAGTTGCCAAGCTTGCTTTGATTTCAGGTTTCTAGTTTCTAGTGACCTTGACTTACTTTGTGCTAAGTCCATTTCCTATGGTGTCACTAATATGGGGACGTATTATTATTATTTGTATACTGTCATATTGTAGGGTTACAGTTCCTACTATAGCTACATATGTAGGATGTAAAGAACCCCCCCCCCAAACACACACACACACACACACACACACCAGCCAAAGGGAAAGGTTCCCAACACCAGTGTCCTCTCTCAACAGCCACCACTGAGCTGATGTCTATTATCAGATTATTTCAGCTGATGCTTAATGTTTATCCTCTTAATGGTACTTTTAAATGACCCTTTTTCTAACCAATAGTGTTTAGGATTCCTCTGAATTCTCCACACCTTGTGTAAGAGCAGTAAAAGTCTCTGTCTATCTGTGAATGCAAGCACACACCCGCTCTGGATTCAACAAGCCAAAATTCCTCCAGTCCTACAGTACCTTTGGAACTGTAGCACTAAAACACAGAGGATGTCACAAAACAGTTGGTAGAGCTAAGAGATGTAGTGGTACACATAAAGGTGGGTGAACTCTGTTAGTGATCATCACAAACAACCACCAATATAAATGTTAGTCTATCCTTTTTCTCTCTAACAGGCTCTTTCCTCATACAACATCAGTTTGATATCACTTACTATAAAATAAACTATGAATTTACATCAAAAGTGTAAATACTGTAGGTCAACAATTAAAAATAGAAAGGTGGGTAAAACTACGTCCCTGGCTTTGTAGGAGGAGGGTGTTGGTTTCACCTGTCAACCTTATTTTGAGAATATGTATCAAGCTTCTCCCATTCTCAGTGTCTGCATCTCATCATCTAGCATGTTAAAGCAGTAGAACTAGGCAAAATGGCAAAAAATATCAGTATTTTCCAAAGTCCAGGCGATAAAATGATAATTTATTGCGTTTGTTCCCCCCCCATAACACAACACTATGAAAAGTACACGGCTGTGGGATACCAACCCAGGTTCACATGTGTTCCTCCGCCAGACAGTGTACGCTTTATACTGTGCATAATGTAATATATTTTTTCATGATGCTGCAATGTGCACTTCGAAATATTGGATTAAAGACAAAAATGCTTTTGATGACGGTATTGTTCAAAGGAATGCCCCTGAGTGGACCCATACCTTCTAAACGAAAATAATGCAAACCATCCAGCCCTAAAAAGACGCTTGAATAATTTCATGCTGTACTGATACACTTCCAAGAACACACAGCTCAAACTAAATGCCATTTTAGTGAGAGATTACTGTCCGAGGGAGACTTTTTTATTTGAAACGCACTCGATCCAAATCTCATTGGGAAGCGGTCTCCCCCTGTGGCGGCATCTGATGATGTGGTTCACTGTTTGGCTCAGGAAAGAACAGGAAGGGAGAGTTTTGTGGAGTAAGCATTTCCACGGCTGTTGACAGGGGACGCGGTGGTGGGCAGGGGACATCACAGAACCTCGGTGGCGTAATTAAAAAACGAGGAAGCTCCCTGTTTGCACTGTGGTGAATGTGCGGCCTAATTTGTTCCCCCCGCCAGCAGTGTGCGGTGTTTGTGAACGCACACATACCTCTGCAGCACCTTCAGCAAAAGTCTTTGTAAGCAAACAGAGGCATTATAAGTATGCAGCTCCAGGACACCACAGCACTTCATGTTGGTGTGCAAACTAGTTTAAATACTGTGGTAACGGGTTGGAGTCTACATAGTCTACATTGCACAGCTGCAATGTGAAACAAGCTTTCTGTGTTTTGCTAGAGGTTCTCTCCCAGGGTCTCGGTTCCAGCTCTGGAGGAAGCCTATTCTTAGAACAATTGCTGCTGGCCAAGCTCCGCTCTGCTCAAATCAATGCTAATTTCATATCGATAGGAATCTAAAAAATGCCCATGTAGCTTTTACCTCCAGAGGTGAGCCAGCATAGCTTCTCTGTAATGAGATCATGTGGATCAGTGTGTAGGTATTCTGGCTGCAGATGCTATCTTAATGTTAAAATGTTAAATGCTGAAGCCCTGTGTGAATTGGTTTCTTGCATTTTCTAGGTTTGATTTAGGTTAAGCGTGCTTCTCGATAATGATGGACAAAATCTTTGCTGGCCCACCACTAACATTTGACCCATTTAAAATGTCTACACATACATATGCTCGATAGGCTTGAGGCAGCACAGCGCAGCCGTAGGCGTTTTCTCAGCAGTGAGGAGGTTTTGTAGGCATTGGTGAGGTAAGCGTAGTGTGTATAGGGTGTAACTTGTGAAGGTCTTATTTCTTAGACTTACAGCACTATTAGGTAATAACTCTGGTGTGGGAGAGGGTTAATTGATCCCTGTGAGATTCTAGGCCTCTATTGTTGGCATGCTCTGGTAAAGGGGGGGGGGTCGACAGGGATTTATGTGTATGTTCTGTGTGTGTGTGAATGTATATGTGTATACAAATGTGTGTGTGTGGTTGGTGTATCTGTTTACATATTGATAGGGTGAATGATGACCTCACATGCTGGTCTCACTAGCTCAGCAGTATTCTAACCAGGGGATAGGGACTATATGATTACCCTCCATCCCCATCAAGTCTTCTATTACTAGAAATGGTGAGATATACACTTTTCTAGGTTGTGTACTTTCTATTGTTGTGACCTATTTGATATCCAAAATCAATTTTGGATATGAAATGGAGGCATTTTATTAGCAACTTCGTAACCAGTTCTCGAAAAATGTGTGCTTTTTGATGCATATTGAGGATTCCATGACGTTTTGGAATTACGTAAGTATGTTACACCAGACTCTAGACTCCCATGTACTGAGTGTGTGTGGTGTGTTTCAGACATCAACAAGCCACTTGGCAACCCCTCCCCCCCCACACACACACACACACACCTCCCTCTGTTGCCATAACAAACAAGGTGTACATGACACAACAGGAAGTGTGTGTCCTGACAGGGTGGAGGAATCTGACAGGTCCAACAAGGAAAACAACCACAGGCACAGGCAGAAGTGGTGGTAGACTTTTATGCGTGAGTGAGTGCGTGTGCGTGTGCACGCGTGTATAACGGAGTAGAACCTCGTGAGTCCTCGAGTAGGTAGTGAGTTGATCAAGTGAAACTCACTCCTCAAAGATAAAAGTCCAATAACGGCTCCGCCAAGGGAGTCGGTTCTCTTGGCACAGCGGTTGTTTCTTATGTTCCTTTGTTGAAATACTTACATCTGTCATTACTTTCTTGCACTACAGCAATTTTAATAATTAAATGCTAAATTTACAACAATATCCCATTCAGTTCTACATAGGCAGATGGTGAAATTTCCATAAAAAGATCAAATCTGATTGTTTTCTGCAAACTCCACCATATTCTTGTTCCACATGTCCCCAGGTACCTCTGTGATGATTATCAAGTGGTTTTACTGCAGCTTTTTTTTAACTGAATGGGATACTGTACCGTAATTTTGGGATACATCTGCCTATGTAGAACTGAATGGGATATTGTTAGGAATTTAGCATTTAATTATTAAAATTCATGTAGTGCAAGAACAAGAAAGTAATGACAGATGTATGTATTTCAACAAAGGAACATAAGAAAAAAATAGAACCTTTCCAGTTTTAAACAACCTTCGTGGCCATTCGAGTATAGATTTCCGAGTTTACGGATGCACTTGAATGCACCATGAAGTCATGAAGCCCAAAAAATAAAAACAAATGGAAAAAACATCTGAGACTGTTTCGTCTGAGGCCGTTTATTGGGAGACCTGAGACATGGCAACTTTTGGCCAACAAGTGAAGGATTTTAGTCCGAGGAACAACGCCGTTTAATGAAAGGTATGAGGATGTCCTTATTATTATGGACACCGTACAAGTGATAAAAAATGCACCCAGTATTTTGACTGTGGTCACGCCATCTACACTTTGGAGAGGCGCGGTCGCACTATGTGCACTTAAAAATCGGTTGAGCGTCTAGATCGCATTGTACGGAAAGTGTGTGGGCACCAACAGACTTCATGGTGCATTCATGTGCGGGCGCCGAGTCCGACAGACTTCATAAGACTTCGTAAACTCAGAAATCTATTCTAGGCCTGTACCATTTAGTTTGGTTTACAATTCACTTTAATGATTAATGACATTCTGATTTTTAAAGAGCTTTCTAAATAAAAAAGGGAGTTCATATTTATCTGACTGCTTGTATTAATTGATGAAAAAGTGGCCATGTGCAGTAATAAAGAAAATCAAGGCTGCGATACATTGCGATGCATCGAGATCGAATCGATAACAGGTGAATCGTAATCAAATCGTGCGGCCAGTGAAGATTCACACCTCTACTGGTGGTACCCAGTAAGTCATCAAAACTAATGATGTTTCCTGACACATTTAACTGGTTCATTACGCAATACTGTGTATTTAACAGTTTTGTGACAACATTTAACTGTGGACTTAATATAGTTAGTTATCACTGTATGTTCAACAGTGCAACAGTGCACATTTGAGACAGGCTGGGCTGGATAGACAAGGTTGCCTGCTCCTCCATCCTCAGTGTTTCAGATGGATATCTTTACTGCAAGTTACTTCTTGCTTAGTTGAATTAAAGTATTCCCATGTTGAGCTCACAGTAAGTCACGGAACTGCATTTGTTCCAGTGAGATTTCTGAACCAAACAACACGACACACAACTCTTTATTAAGCTTGCATTTTAATGCATTTGCAAGTCTTCAGTTTACTTGCCCTAATGCTATTTTTGATATCATGTGTCATAGCTATCAGGTGAAAATGTCAACTTTCCAAGAACTAAGAAAAACAACCTTGTTTACAACTTTGTGACAACAAATTTTTGGAGTTTACTTTAAGAGGGTTTCATAAGCCCAAGAGGCTTTTCTGATCAAGAGGTCAGAGAATGTTCCCATAGAGGACCATGTAATCCTTCAACTGAAGTGAAAACATGAAAATCACCAAAATTGCAGACTCAAAGTTTTCACCTGACAGTGCTGACATGCGCTTTACAAATATGGAATTAATATTAGTAGTATGGTTCTAGTCAAAGTAAATCCTCTTTGAAGAACTCCACTGGAGAATATTTGCTATAAATATTTTTTGGGACTCAAAATGCATAAAAAATAAACAAAATATGCTTCCTTCCACTGATAGCTTCCTGTGTTTTTCTTTGCCATGTCCATGCGTTGCCACTCTTTGACCCTTGACCTCTGACTTGTATTTACCTCAACAGGGCCGAGAAGACTGAGGTGCTGAGTGATGACCTCCTACAGGTGAATATGTCTTTCTCCTTCCTGTTCTCACTATTACGATGCTTCAGACACAACTGTATCTAACGTCGCTCTGATGACAATATTCAGTGCTTGTATGGTCTCCGATAACACATTCAGTAATTGTGTACCAGCGAGTAGGGGCGTGCACAAGACGGAAAGGTCAGCCCGTCATGGGGGAGCGAAGAGAGAGGAGGCTAATGCAAATGCAGGATCGAGCTGCACTACAGGCAACACAATCAATTAAAGACACAGAGAATATGACATAATGCATAAACCAATTGCCTTCATTTGGTTGAGTCTATTTATTTATGCATATTGTAAGATGAAAGGTGAAAGATTAGAGGTAATTCTATGATTTCTTATGATGACTTGTGGGGATGCTAGTCTGCTTTTTACCATGAAACGCTTATAGGTTAATGAAATTGTGCGATTCGGTATCTGCCTTTGAAACGTGCTACTGTATGTGCTGTGAATTATGCAGCACAGCTGGAACACGGTTGTTAAACAATCTCGATGCTCTGCTCAAAAGTACTACGTTTACAACTCTTTCCTGGACGAGTCAAATACGGAAGCGACCATACTGTAGGACCTATTTACTAGGCTCTGTTAAAGACATCATGTCTTAGCGGTATGTTGATGCTAAGTCTCTGGAGTACAACTGTTGGCATTAAAGCGCTACTTGGGAAGGCTTTCATTCAGTAGCGTCTTGCCAGCTCATGGCTTTGCCACTGTGGTAAAGCACTCCATGGTTTTCCAGTCAAGGCCAACTCTGGCAATGTGTTGTGATCTTGAACACACACACACACACACACACATGCAGAGACAGAAACACATGTGCACACACATCCACACAAACACCACATGCACACAAACACACAAGGCAATATTTACACTTGGCATAAAAAGATGTGAAGCACTGTTGGGATGAAAGTGAGAAAGGGATTTCTGTTTCTTAC
>CABFOS010103230.1:4136-15158 GCA_900660315.1 Diretmoides pauciradiatus
AACACGATGGTTGTACTGGGTAGTTTCCAGTGGCCGCCAGTAGAACACTGTGGTTGTACTGGGTCAGTTCCCAGTGGCCGCCAGTAGAACACTGTGGTTGTACTGGTCAGTTCCCAGTGGCCACCAGTAGAACACTATGGTTGTACTGGTCAGTTCCCAGTGGCCCCCAGTATAACACTGTGGTTGTACTGGTCAGTTCCTAGTGGCCACCAGTAGAACACTGTTCTTATACTCGGCAGCTCCCAGTGCCCCCCAGTAGAACACTCTGGTTGTACTGGTCAGTTCCCAGTGACCACCAGTAGAACACTGTTCTTTTACTGGGCAGCTCCCAGGTGTGAATTTGTAAATGTTTGATTGTGAAGCTGAACATGATGTGAATGAGAGCTGAGTTAGATCTTAGTTAATTAACTGCTACACTTTAATCATAGATAAGATACTTCAGAAGTTATTGCAGCTTCCTAGTCCACTAAGGCTGTGTGTCCACAGGGAACCTCTCTTCACAATATGGACTTCCATTTTGGGTTTTCAATCATCTCACAAGCCATGTGAGACAATTAGTTTAGTGCCTCAAGCTAGAAAAGAGATGCCCAGTGGACACTCTGTCTAATACTTTCCATTGTATCTATGGATGTTATTTTGTTCTACACAGATTTGTGGGTGCGCAGACCAGAACCTGCATGACACATCACATGGTACCAACGCACACTACAATATAACCTCCAGGAAAGGTTTAAATGTGTACAAGAAGGGTGGCTAGAGAAGAAGGATCAGACACATCTGGATGATATCTACACAGAGCTCTACATCACAGACGGGCGTGACGTATGCATCAACACCCAGCATGAGGTCAGGCAGATTGAGATGGCATCAAGAGAGTCAGCAGGGACAGAGAAACCTATCAAACCCAGCGACATCTTCAAACACCCTTCTGGAAAAGACACACCCGTAAGAACATTGCTGACCAATGGGATTGTAGGAATCGGCAAAACATTCCTTGTGAGCAAGTTCATCCTGGACTGGGCTAAAGGAACAGCCAATCAAGATGTACATCTCATATTGCCGTTCACCTTCCGCGAGCTGAATTTACTGAAGGGAGAAAGGTTTCGTTTTGCGGAGCTAATTCATGAATGTATCAGAGAAACAAACTGTTTAATTGTTGTATTTAATTAATGGTAATATAATTGTTGTGTTGTATTTAGTTGTTGTCTGTTTAATACATGTATTTATTGGCCATCCCTATTTTGTATTTAAATGTATTATTCATATATGTATGTTCTAATTGTTTGATTGATTGATGATCTGTGCCAGCTGAGCTTTTCCCTGGCTTCTGCCTCTGCATATATGGGGTAACACCCATTCTTGCTGTTAACACTGAAGAAAGCCACAGGCTGAAACGCTTCTGTTTGTTTGACTACTGCTGTGCTAGAATAAAATTGCTTTTTTTAAAACTCATCCGGTGAGTGCTGACAGTTCTTCTGTCTCTTTCTTTTCTTTTTCTGTCTTTTTTACCTTTTCATGTTTTGATTGGGCCGGCACCCCAGAAGGATCAAGACTGAGTTGAGCACACCATTTTTTGGACTTTCAGAGAAACCAACCACATTGAGGAAGAGGCTCTTAATTACATCTTCACGAACCTCCAGAGGTCAGGACACTCCAACTGTGACATGAAGGACTTCAAAGTTCTGTTTGTGTTGGATGGACTGGATGAGAGCCGGCTTCAGCTAGACTCCACTGGTTATGAAAAGCACCTTACTGATGTTACAGCGTCAACTAGAATAGAAGTTCGGTCACTCTTCCTGCTCACTAACTTCACTCTGACAGAGTATCAGCGAAATTCCTCAAATACAAATGAAAAAAAAATTGTTCAATCTATTTTCTCAGGTTGAATCAAACAAACCTCACAGGGGAATGGTGTGAATAGTTGTCGTCAGTTCTCAGCTCCAAGTCCTCCAGTCTGAGAGCTGGACCCAAGTCACAGCGCCCTGCAGGATTCAGGAGTGAAGCTGCTCTGTGCTGGACTGAGGAGTCCACACTGTACACTGGAGACTCTCAGGCTAGATCACTTTGGTATCCTGGCACCATGATGTGACAGCACTCATCCCTGTATGCAGACTCACCACTGTCAAGCCAGATGACAGTGGTGTTGTCAGCACACTTTGTGATGGTGTTGGAGTTGTGTCTAGCCATGCAGTCATGAGTGAATAGGGAGTAATATCATGGTAATGAACCTATTGTTGTTATTACTTTACATTAAATACATTTTAACACAATGTAAATGTAGTATCAGTTTAAGGGTCCAATGGCACATTTTACCCCACAACCACCATTTTGACAAAACTGCTTCACACAGCAACTCATGCCCTCAGTTCTTCTAAGTTTATGACCCAATACTATAAATCCTTGAACTAATATATAATAAAACCTCAAGCGTTTAGATATAAGAATCATCTGTGCCATGATGAAATCACCTGACACAGTACAAATCACATTTTTTGACCAGGCTCTTCCTAAATCTGTAATCACATGATTCAGTTTGTGTAACTGTGTAGATACAAGGGGTATCTGATCTACCTTGCTCTCGCCTATGTGTTTAATTGTATTTAAATGATGGGCAGGGAGGTAAGAGGGACCATCCTGTAACCTGAGTATCACATGATCTCTGCAATACCAAATCTGTCCCGTCAAAGTGACACTGAACCTCTTCCTGCTAACTAATTTTAATCTGACAGAATATCAGCTAAATGCCTCAAATACAAATGGAAAAAAAACTATTTTCTCAGGTTTAATGAAACAAACCTCACAGGGGGTAAAGAGTTGTCATCAGTTCTCAGCTCCAAGTCCTCCACTCTGAGAGAGCTGGACCTGAGTAACAATGACCTGCATGATTCAGGAGTGAAGCTGATCTGTGATGGACTGGGGAATCCACAATGTAGACTGGAGACTCTCAGGTTAGTGTTCCTCACCTGGTCAATACATGACCATTTAAATCCTGCTGTACATGCAGGTTGACATCCATCAGTAGATTTTAAGCTGTGTAGGCTCTTCAGACGAGTTTCAATCTGGGAACCCAGAGGCTCAATCGGTCTGACGACCGTCTAAGCCTCTGGTATCACCGGCCACTAGTTTTGGGTTATCCGGTCTAGCCAAAGACTAAAATATCTAAAATATCAGAAAGGATTCTGCAGCAAATGTATCAGATAACTGAAAACACTAAACAGATCATGGGATTTACTGTTGGTATTTGAATTTTTGTTTGTACTCAGCTGAACGATCCCAAGTCATGTCAGAGCAGTATATTAATCAGAATATCTGACTTCTAGCTTTTATGAATCAGGGATTTTACAGAAAACAAGTTTGCTTTTTCAGAAAACCACGATTTGCATAAGCAGGTGACAAAGCAAAAGTGTGTCTGTGTGTGTGTGTGTGTGTGTGTGTGTGTGTGTGTGTGCGCGCGCGTGTGTTTCAGGTTGTCAGGCTGTCTGGTCTCAGAGGAAGGCTGTCCTTCTCTGGCCTCAGCTCTGAGATCCAACCTCTCCCATCTGAGAGAGCTGGACCTGAGCTACAATCACTCAGGAGACTCAGGAGTGAAGCTGCTCTCTGCTGGACTGGAGGATCCAGACTGGAGACTCTCAGGCATGGAGGCTTGCTGCCAGGCAGAGGCAATGGGCCTCATTCACAAAACGTTAGTACGATCAGATCGTAAAGCATTAGTACGAACGTCCCTACGAACAGAGTCTGATTTATCAATCTGTTCATGTCTGGATTTGTTCGGTAGTACGAACAAATCCTACGAGTGGTTGTAAACATGCGGGGAAGCTCTTAGAAGCTAAATCAATTCCAGTAACCAAACCTCATTAACAACTAAATCTCTGTGTCTTTGTAGAAAAAAATACCTAACAGGCTGCAACGGACCATTTGTCGATACAAGATTACAAGATTATACAAGTATATACCGATAAAAGATTAATTTATAATCCAGATAAGTTCCTGATCCTGCCTTGTATTTATTTTTTATGTTGTTGTTGTTGTTGTTGTTGTTGTTGTTGTTTGTTTGTTTGTATTAAAATAAAATAAATAAACATTTGATAAAAAAGATTAACTTATAATGGGTTGATCACATGGACTGAATGTCTACAAATACAATTACAGTCCTACCATCTGATGCAGCCTGGATCTGATCTGGGACTGACTCCAATGCTGACCGGACACCTGATGGTGTCTAGTCTACCTTTCTTTGTGAAAAATTAGGTGACATACTGTCGCCCTTTCTTTTCTATCTCCTGTCTTCCTTTTCTTTCTTTTCGTTTTTGGAAGCCAGATTTTTCCTTAGGAAGCTAATACACCGGCGAGTTGTTGTAAATAAAGTATTAATTTAGCTTAATAATTTAATATTGAAAAAAGTAACTAATGTTCTAATAATGTTTAGGGCCCCTAATGAGATCTAATGTCTTCTAGATGGCTTAGAGCTGGAGTCAGACTGTCCAGCTGGATAACAGGAGTTATGACTGATGTTTTATGGAAAGTCATTCATAGAGAAGGTTATTAAATGTTTCATTATCAAAGAGAATATGCTGGTCTGACTGTCTTTACCTCCCCAGGCTGGAACCTAATGAACCGCGCTGGTTGAACCCAGGTCTGAGGAAGTTAAGTGTGGATTTAGTTTGATTCATGAGAACATAGAAACACATATTCAACTATTGAGATGGAAAACCCATTTACACAGCAGCATGTGACATCTATTCATTCAGATCCTATTGAGAATGAAGATGACAGCTGATATAATGTGTCATCATGAAACTGTTGAATAATTGATAGTCAAACTTTTAATAAACCAACAAATAATGATCAGTTAAGATCTTCTGGATCCCATCAGATCTCTGTGAACTCACACTGGACCCAAACACAGCATCCAGAAACCTCTCTCTGTCTGAAGACAACAGGCAGGTGACAGAGGTGAAAGAGAAGCAGCCACATCCTGATCACCCAGAGAGATTTGACTGCTGGATCCAGGTTCTGTGTAGAGATGGTCTGACTGGGCGATGTTACTGGGAGGCCGAGAGGAAAGGAGGGGTTATTATAGGAATGACATACAGAGGGATCAGTAGGAGAGGAAAGGGGGATGACTGTAGGATTGGAGGGAATGAGAAGTCATGGTGTCTGATCGGCTCTGATGATGGTAGTTACCATGTCTGTCACAGTAACAGAATGACAGTCATACCTATCTCCTCCTACTCTGACAGAGTAGGAGTGTATCTGGACTGGCCTGCTGGCACTCTGTCCTTCTACAGAGTCTCCTCTGACTCACTGATCCACATCCACACCTTCACCTCCACATTCACTGAACCCATACCCTGGGATTGGGTTTTGGTCAGGTTCCTCAGTGTCTCTGTGTCAGTAGAGGAAGGAGAGTCGCCTCCCATGTAGAGAAACACTCATAGTGCTGACCAAAGACATCTACTGAGATGACTCTGTACAGGATCAAGTCAAGTCCCGAGTCCCAAATTTGAGCCTCAAAGACTCAACTTGACTTTGACTTGGTATTCATTACTTGTGAATTGACTTAGACTTGTTTAGACAGATGACTTGAAAGGCTTTTCTTAACATGTTAGCTTATGAAAAGGTGTATTTCCAGAGAAGTGGAAGGAGTCTACAGTTATACCATTACACATAAATAAAAGATCCACATTCACTGGGGCAAATAGTCGACCTATCAGTCTGCTTCCCATACTGAGCAGGGGAATGGAGAAATTGCTTTTGAACAGATGCAGAAATATTTTTTCACCAATGGTTTAGTTACCAAATTTTAGCATGCTTATTGTGAGGGTCATTCCACATGTACTGCCTTAACACATATGACAGATGAGTGGCTAGAAGAAATGGACGCCCACAGACTAGTTGGTGCAGTATTGTTGGATCTTAGCGCTGCTTTCCATCTCATAGATCATGAAATGCTACTTAGAAAATGAGAATGTTTTTTTTCTCTGACATGGATGAGTAGCTACCTATCTGTGAGAAAGCAGAGTGTCTTTTTCAATGGAAACTACTCTACTAGTATAACTGTTCACTGTGGGGTTCCTCAAGGTAGCTGCTGCTTTTATATTCTATTTTCACCAATGATTTACCTTGCACACTGAGAAAAAACAACTGTTGTTATGTATGTCGATGATTCTACACAGCTCAAACAGTTGACAGTTTGTCCAAATTACTTAACAGGGATTTGGAAAAAGTATGTGAATGGGTTAAAGAAAATAAATTGGTGCTAAAAATAGCAAAAACTACATCCATTACTTTTGGTACCAAATTCAAATTAAATAATGATGTTTTGCTAAATTTGTCAATTGAAGGGTTACAACTGAAACAAGCTAACCAAACAAAATGACTTCAAATTACCCTGGATTCCCACTTGTCTTGGTCAGCTAAAGTTACTGATGTAGAGACCGATATGGGGAAGCTTCTTGCTATGGCCAGGAAATGTGTTGCATATATATCCCCTCCCATTCATCTTCAAAGAATCCTATATTTTTATCTGATCAATTACATTATATTGAAAACAGTCACACACGTGTCACCAGACCGACACAAAGTGGGGACCTGGTTCTTCCTTGACCCAGGACTAATTATTTCAAATAGAGAATAGAGAATACAGACATATTCAACTGGAACAAGCTGCCAGTACCCATAAGTCTAATAAACAATAAAAACAGTTTAAAAAACATATTAAACAGTGAAATGATGAGGATGACCATGTGACAACTTCTATTTTATGTTATAAATGAAGTGACCCGGGCTGCCCAGGTAGTCCAGCGGTAAAAGACGCTGCCTACCAACCCCGAGGTCGTAGGTTCGATCCTTGGGGTTGCTCCCGGCTTGGCTGGGCGTCCCTACAGGTGCAATTGGCAGCGCCTATGGGTGGGAAGCCGGACACAGGGATTTGTCCTGGTCGCTGCACTAGCACCTCCTACTGGTCGGTCGGGGCGCCTGTCGGTGGGGAGCGGAGCGGGGGAGGATAACGTGTTCCTCCTCCACCGGGACCGCTTAGGCAGGGGAATTGGATATGTACAATTGGGAGAAAATGGGGTGAATCCCAAAAAAAAAAATGAAGTGACCCTTTCAGATGATTTATTTTGATGTTCTTTCTCAGGCCATGTCGCTGTGACATCGTCAGTGGAAAAGTTGGATTTAACGTTCTGGTTGTACCGGTGTGGTTGTAAATCTGAAAGGGTTAACTGGACACTGAATTAAGTGTCCTATGTCTTCATTTTTTATTTCCTTTATGCTTTTTATTATTTATCTTTTTAAACTGTATTACTAATCAAACCTCTGTATTAATATTTTTGTATTATCTTTCTTGTGAGGACCAGGAAGACTAGCGGTCATTCAGTTGGCAGCTAACGGGGATCCTAATAAAACAATATCTCACAAATCAAATGAATGAATTGAATTGTGGGTGATTTATTCAAATTGATAGCATCTGTGGCAAACACATCCCTGCACTCAGAAGGGTGGCTGGCGTCTCCCTTAGAGATAGGGTGAGAAGTTCAGTCATAGGGAAAGACTCGGAGTAGAGCCGCTGCTCCTTCGTGTTGAAAGGAGCCAGTTGAGGTGGTTTGGGCACCTGGTAAGGATGATGCCCCCTGGGCGCCTCCCTAGGGAAGTGTTTCAGGCATGTCCTACTGGGAGGAGACCTCGAGGCAGACCCAGGACCAGGTGGTGGGATTACATCTCTGCACTGGCCTTTGAGCGCCGCTGGATCCCCAGGTCAGAGTTGATCAATGTGGTTAGGGACAGGGAGGTCTGGGGCATTCTGCTGGAACGGCTGCCTCCGCGACCCGGATAAGCGGACGAGGATGATGATTATGATGGTACACACACACACACACACACACACACAGTAGAGGGGGTGGTTCCAGGGCACTGCAATACACTGTTGAGCCTTCTTGAGGTGTCGTGGGCCAAACTTAACGAAGCATCAGTGAAGGAAGCTGCCCACTTGATAACCCCAATGATATGTCGCACAATGCTGTTGCCTAGGGTGGGTAGTTACGAAATGGTGCTACCTGACGAATTACTGTAGATTTATGACAGTGTGACCTGATGTTAGGCTTCTATGAGTGTTCACTCTGTAGCATTGCACAGTAACATCTTATCCTGTGCATTGATGAGTTATAAAGTAACATTTCTGCCTAACAGAATAGATAGAAAGTGCTACCATATAATATGTGAATGTTTTTGTTTTCTTTATCAAGTGTATTAAGGGTGAAAGTCCAGTTCTGAGATCAGTTTCACTGTTCAGATCATTATGTATGAGATGGCCTGGGGCACTTGCTTAATGATCTTACATCAGCACTTCTGATCTTGATAAATGCCGGCCATTATTACCCCACATGTGACAGTTATGAGGTTGGTACCATAATGAAATGGTAGGAATCTCCCAAATGTCTGCCTACAACTTAAAAGTAGTAGATGGACTTTCATAGTGTCCTTTATATGGATTGTTTTATATTGTTGAACCAGTAGAATTCCAGTGAACTGAATGTGTTCTGAATGTGATTTCAATTATTTTAACTTGAAGTACTGCATAGTGAACTATGAAATGCATCCAATTTACCAAGTAGAGAATTCACCAGCCTCAGGGATAGAACGTTTTCTAGATGAATGGCTATTATGTGCTCATGATTTATTGGTTAAAATATGTTTTATACTACTACTTCACCCAAATCAGTTTGGGAGCTGATTGAGACAAGACTGATCTCATGCCAATCTCATTCCAAAGGGTTCGCCAAAGCAATTAGTGGGGAGTGGGAGTGGGCTAGAAAACCCTCTGATAGCGAGTGGGCTTACTCGCCGATTGGCAAGGAAGACGTCTCTGTAGCCATGATGAATGTTGATTCCTGTTTCCATTGGAGAGAGGCAAGGGTATCCCACAGTTTACACATCTTTTATACCCCTCCCCTTAATTAGGAGTACCCTCCCACATCTGTGAGTCCCACATATGGAGTGACACTATTGGAGGGGTAGTGAAGAGGGACCAGTTTGGTAAAGGGGGTTAAAGAGCGGAATCTGCAGTGCACAGGGAAGACCAGCCAGGGAGCAACCAGGAGACTGCTGAAGGTCCTCCTGAAGAAGTTAATGATATGTTTAAATTAAGTGTAGGGATGCTCCGATCTGGATTTTTGGGGCTGACACTGATCACTGATTCTTTTCCTTAGGATCAGCCGATTGCGATTTTGTTCACTCCTTGCTACTACCGGCTGTCTCTTCTAATGGTCTTACTATATTTCTTACACATATTATTGTACTCATATGATGACAATGTCTTTGCATAGACCTGTGGCTTAGATTTAGGTTGCCCATTATTAAACACTCATTAAACTCATGAAAAGGCTCCAAATATTATTCAGTATGTTGAGAAGGAAGGACTGTATTTGGGATGTTTTGTGTTAGGTGGATTGCTCGATCCACAACGGAGCTCTTGTAAGGAGCAGGCGGAGGCAGGAGTGGATGTGATGATCTTTATATAGTTGAAATGAAGACACATACAGGATAACGTATGTATGGTATCATATTTAAACAGAGATGCAATCCAGTAAGTACATGAAATGACTTACATCCATGAACTAATAATTTTTCTTTTTCATTTTCATTTTACATTTATTTAAACAGGGAAATCTCTTGAGAGCAAGCTCTCATTTTCAAGAGTGCCCTGATTACAGAAAAACATATACAAAATTTCAGTTACAGACAGACAAGATGGAACAAAAATAAGAATATAGATAGAAAGAAAATTAGTATATAAAACATCTGGTATATAGTATATAAGACATCTACAGCATCTGGCTGTATATAAGGATTTTAAATAACATAATAATATTACGTAAAGCTACATGTGAACTACATTAATGAGGTAAATAAATGCAAATGCCTCTATATTTAACACAATAACAGTCATTACAATAGTGAGTGTAGTGTAGACTCACAAGTCAGTCTTTAAACGCTTCGCTCAACTAAAGACTGAGGACATTCTCCCAGGTTTCGTTGCTAAAAATGGGTGGAAACAGAGTTTAAAAAAACTGCATTAAAGAATGAATCAAAAGGCTTTATGGCAGCCCTTCATATTGTGGCGGTGACATGCAGAAGTCATGTGTGCTTGTAAACACTATCGTACCAGCAACGTCTTTCTGGTCCTGGGTTAAATTTTTAAACAAAGGTGCTGTAAATCTTTAATTGCACAGATCATGTGGACTGAGCCCACGTTCAAAAAGCTCTGCCCGTGTTACAAAGTGATTCACTATATCTCCAGTTTGTTTCACTACGGAGGAGAATGGGGGATGAGCATTTCCAATAAGGTGTCATTTCAGGTAAAATGTAAGGGGCGTAGCTTAGTTAGCGGCCGTTCTAACAATTAACTTGCATTTTGAAATCCCCAGAGGATTGGTAGGCGGCGAGATCTCCGATTGTCTGGTATCGCGAGACTAGATGTAGTGTTGCTGAACAATGCCTGCTAACAATAGATAAATCAGATGGCAAAAGTGGCTGATGGGAAAGTCCATGAAATTTGCATCTGGCTGTGCTTTGAGGATGTTGTTGTTTGTGGTTGTTTGTTTGTGTGTGCGAGAGAATTGGTAAGACTGCATGCTTTCCACATTTGTGCCTTTGTATGTACAGCAAGTTGGCACTCACTTCCATGCATACGCACACTCGCTCCCACATATCTGCAGGCCCATGCATGCCTATGTGCATCATGCATGCTTTCCTGCCTGCCACTACTCACACACTTTGCATTTGTGCACGTCTCTTTATGCGAGGACTGAAGAAGAATGGATGAGAGGGAGGATTTTGTGGTAGTGGAATCCCAAATACAATGAAAACCTACTTTGCCTTTTGTTTGCCTTGCATGACAAGGGACAAAGCGAGCCACAAGTGGGGCTTAAAATTCCATTTGGCTGAAGGAGAGGAAGGCAGCTGCTGAGATGGAAAGGCCGAGCGGTGGATCCATAGATGCAACAAGAGGGGGATATTGGG
>CABFOS010103234.1:0-11020 GCA_900660315.1 Diretmoides pauciradiatus
TGATCCATCCCGGCAGTGTTGGTGTCTACGTGGTTCCCCACCCTCAGGATCCATCCCGGCAGTGTTGGTGTCTATGTGGTTCCCCACCCTCAGGATCCATCCCGGCAGTGTTGGTGTCTACGTGGTCCCCCACCCCCAGGATCCAGCCCGGCAGAGTTGGTGTTTACGTTGTCCACTCCCCACTCCCGAGATGACGCCAACTGAACTGCTTGCTATGAAGCCCCACATCAGTTCTTGATATCCCACCCAAATAAACTGTGTATGAACTCTGTATACTGCTGCCCAAACTCGGCATCTATTGCCCGCCCAGCCGTCCTGGTAGGGGGATCCCTCGCTTAGTCGTCCCTCCCAAGGTTTCTTCCACTTTGTTTTGTGGGAGGTTTTCCTTGTCCTTTGCTGAGGGTCTAAGGTTGGGGGGTGTTGTGTCAAACTTTGGGCATTGTGAAGCCCTTTGAGACTGTAATGGTGATTAAGGGCTATACAAATAAAATTTGATTGATTGATTGATGAGAATGGAAGTTTTAATGAGTCTTGTGGACCATGTCACCTTCTGTCTGTCTGTCTGTCTGTCTGTGACACACACACACACACACACACACACACACACACACACACACACACACACACTGATAGTAGTAGGCTTTATTTTTCATGAATAAAAAACATATTCAAAGCTTATTTAACCATTGCAAAACTTTAATACATATTAGACAATAGCATAACTTCGCATTTATGATTATCTGAATGGTAATTTTACATTATGTTTTTTTATTGTAGAATATAGATTTTTTTAATGTAAAAGAACACTTTAACATGTGATAAGGTACATTTGACATTCTTCACTTTTGCTGTTTAGAACTAATCATATATCATATTATATTATATCATGGTTATAGCATCAGATTTTGCAGAATACAGCTTCACTGCATGGTCTCCACTGTCTAGAATGAAGAGTGTGTTGTCCAGAGCTGTACACACCAGTCCAACGGGGTGGATCAGGTGGTCTCGTACAAGGGGAGTTAGAGCTGGGCCATTCTGCAGCTTCCCCAAGCTCCAAATCATCCCCTGTTTGGAGTCAATCACGATCACATCTCCTTCTCTGTCAAAAGCCACAGCAGACATACACAACCAGACTGCAGACCCCAGGTTCAGACTGAAACTGTCTGCCTGATAAATGAGGTGGAAGTCTTGTGAAAACACTTTCAACCTTGTGGGTCGGTGGTTTCTTGGTGGTGGATGTGTGTCATCAACAAGATGCTCCACCACTGCTATGTTCCCCGTCACGCGACAGCAGGCCACTGCCTTGGGATTCTGAAGGTCAGTTATGGCTGTTCTGTGCTCCAGGGTCACACCACGAGCATAGTCCACTATGACCTGGGACAGCGTGCCAGCCTGGACATCTGAGACTAGGATGTGTCCACAGCTGTCTATGTCCACACCCCATGGCAGCTGGAAGGAATCCTTGGCCGTCAACACGTGGCACCCCCTGGAGGTGAAAACCTTCACCGCGTTGTCCCCTGCATCAGTTACCACCACATAACCGCTGGGAGTCACTGCCACATCCAGTGGGTAACAAATCTCCCCATGGGCTCGTCCTCTCCGCCCAAAACTGTGCAGCTTCCTACCCTGAGGACCGAAGACCACCACCCGCCTGTCTCCATCATGCACCACCACTATTGTCCCTGATGAGCCAAATACAGCTATCCCTGTGGGGTTGATCAGTGTCCCCCAACCACCAAAAGCTGTGCAGAGCTGCAGAGCCCTGGAGCTCAGACCCCCACCCCAGCCAGGGTCTCCCTTTGCCCAACGAGGAACAGGAGTGATGGGACTCCTGAGCAACAGCAGCTCCTGGAGGTCAGTGAGGGCCTGGCAGTGGGAGGTGTTGTCAACACTGCACAGCTGTCGACAGAACGGGCACTCCAGCTTCTTCAAGAGAGGGTGGGACAGAGCCGTGATGCATTCCAGACAGAGTACATGGCCACAGGAAAGATTCTGTGGTCTGCGCTCACTCTGCCGGGTACTGAACGTCTCAAAGCAGACTTTGCACTCCAGCAAGTTGATCTGGATCTCTCTTAGAATCCCCTCAGGTCTCAGGCTGACATGAGTCAGCGAAGCAGGAGCCGCAGCCATGACTTAAAATATCCTGATGCTTCTCTTCACCTACTGAGAATGTTCACCCAACTGCTGCAGTCTGCAGGAAACTCAACAGTGAAGAAGGAGCTTGAGGAGGAGGAAATAGGAGCTTGAGGAGAAGGACAATATATGAAAGCACAGCACTGCAACATTTTGACAACACGCAGGTCTTGTAGGCCCAGAAGGTCATGTGACTTGGACATTTTGCCCACCACTAAGGTGCTTTACTGCCCTCCTATGGAAATTTGCAGAAGTAAGCACTCATAACTTCTGTGATGTTTTGACCATGCACTTTTCAGGAGAAGCACTTTTACGATTAGAACAGAGTGGCGAATTGTATTCTCAATAAGATTCATCGCTATAGAGACCATATTCACTACTTTAACGATCAAAAATACATCAACTACCAGTTTCTTAAAATATATCTTGTTGTAGATACAGTTACAGATACTGTTGGTACGCGGCAGCTATTTCAGTCTCAGCACCATGATGTGCAGGCTTAGTGAAATCTGATCCTTTGGAAACATAAGGGCAGTGCTTGAATCAGCCAGTTCTGCTTTGCTGCGGCAGAGCGCTCTCCAGAGGTCAAGCAAGGTGAGTCAAGACTTCCTATTGTAAAGTATACAGATAGCTTGCTAGGAATATGCATTTAAAAACGAATGATTAATATTTAAGGAATTGATTGAAGTCAAGCCCCACATCAGATCTGGATGTCCCACTAAAATAAACTGTTACTCTGTATATTTTGCTGCCCAAACTCAGCATCTACTGCACGCCCAGCCATCCTGTAGGGGGATGCCTCTCTGAGTCCCTCCCAAGGTTTCTTCTATTTGCCCTAATAGGTTTTTTTTTCTATTTGCCCTAATAGGCTTTAGGGGGTGTCACATTTTTTGTTTTGTTTTTAAACTTTGGGCATTGTGAATCCCTTTCTGTAATGGTGACTGAATAGGCGGAGGTAAAACTGTGACTTCTCTTCTTGGTTCACTTCATTGGTTGCATAATTCCCACTATTTTAATTCTCATTTATATATTTTAATTAATTACATTTCATTGTAGTTTTCATTTTCATTCATTGTATTTTGTATGAATCAAGATGTAGGTAGTTTGATTTATGTATCATGTATGTATGTACGATGTGTTGCGTATGTGTGGACCCCAGGAAGACTACTGTAGCTGATTGCCATGGCATCAGCTAATGGGGATCCTTTAATAAACAAATGGTGATTAAGGGCTATACAAATGCAGTAAAATGTGTAAAGAAGAGATATTTAGTATTAATGTTGACATGTTAACTATCAAGCATGTGTAGCCCACTATAACACAATTATCTCTAGTTTTGGAACTTGGGAAAAAGTGAAGGTAGTGTTGTCTATCCTCTCTTCTAATTTAAACACTAAAGAACCCCCCCCCCCAAAAAAAAAGAAGCTAATGCCTTGAAAATAACATCACAAAGTTTTAAGGAGGAAACGTAAAACATTTTAATAGGTTTCATTAATTTCACAGTGGGGGAAAAAAGAACACAAGTCTTTTTCAACAGAATTGTTTTGGCAAGTGACATCTAAACCCACAGACAATGTACCATTATATAGTGTAAAATGGGAGCCTGGTCCATTCCACAGAAGCCAGCGTCTGGATTGTCTAGGATCATGACATATTTATGCTGAGATGATACTGACAGGGCAAAAGAAACTTCCAAGCTTCAGTAAAGCACTTTGAGAGCACAAGAACAAAACACACAACCATAAATTGAGTCTTAATACAAACTGCCAAATATTAGGAATAAAATGAACATGCATACAGGCACGAGGGGTGAAATAAAACGTTACAGTGACATAAAAACATCAATACTGGCTTGGAGTGCAGTGTGACACAAACATCCTTGACTAGTATTGTGACATTTTCCTACTAAAACACTTGAGTTGATTTGACACAGCCATGCAAATGCAATGTAGGCAGCAACAATGTCAAAATAGTAAAACAAAGCCATCTGCACTCAGACAGGTACAGCCTGAAGACATGCAGACATGGATGCCCTCTGTTACAGTACAGTAAAAACAAACAAAAAGGTAGCAGCCACAGATGTACAGAAAGAGAAAAATCACTCAAGGTCACAATGATTCACATAGTACTCAAACATTACAAATGTACAGTATTTCAGAGAAAACAACTTAACTGCTCGTGTGGAGCATCTAGGAAAGTGCTTAAACTGTGTGCTTTACTTTAATCCAGGTCAAACACAAACCTCAAGAGAATTGTTGTAACATACTTAAGCCGGTTTGCATTGAATGCCTGTTCACATTCCACTCTTTGTTCAAGTTACAAACATAAAAAAAAATGTGAATGCCAACATCTGTGAAAATGTAAATGGACAATAAATGATTGAAAGTATTGAAAAGATTGACAATAGATATTTACCCACTCAGAGAATATAAGCCTTTCTGTGCTATATACATACAGACTCCAATTTATGTGATATATTCTACATAATGTCTCTTTAATATTGAAACGTGTTGAATCCATTACACACAGAAGTTTGATTACCTAAGGCTGGTATAAACCCATAACATTTACATTAACCATCAATGATATATAGTATCATAAGATAAATGTAATTTGTAAATTACAGTTTACCAACTACAAGGATCATGCGTTCAAATTTAGGATGGGCAGTACTCTATTGCCATCTCACACTGTCTTTCAGCTCTCTTTCTCTCTGCCACACACACATACAGACACACACAGTCGGTGATCAGTGGGGTAGTTATTTCTGTGACTACATCTCACACATAAATGTGCATCTCTGTAGTCCAAATCTCTCTGTACTCCTAATAACACTGCATGGATTTGTTCATCCAGCTAGTCTCTCCTCTGCCTCCAGAGGGGGTTTCTCTAGAGTTGAAATGCACCAGCAAGTCATCACATCTTTACCCCTTTCAATCTCATCCTTCTCTCCTGGTTCCTTGGTGTGAGTTCAGGAGAGGCACACCCGCCTCTGGCTCCAAGTCCTACTGGCTGTCTAGGCCATTGAGGGATTTGGTCTTTCCTGAGCCCCTTCCTCTCCGTCTGGGCACAGGGCTGTCACTGTCCACCTCCATCTCTCCTGGAAACACAAGAATTTAACAGAGCCAGCCACTAGAGGTCAGCCATTTATAGGATAACTGTAATGTAATGAAACCCACAAATGAATGGGGCAATGGCAAAGATGAATGTATACTTTCATGGGCCTATTTACACCGTTGACCATTTGCAGAAAAACAACAACAACTGTACCTTTAAGTCCTTCTGACACATGATCATCGAATTCTGCGTAGTTACTGTCCTCGCACTCTGAGAAGCTCTGTGAGAGAAGAGGTCGAGACGCATGACACACATTCCATTAACTGGACACGGGAACTTGAACGATAAGGATCTTTGAAGGGAAAAGGCACTGAGCAACCAAAAGGCTCCTCGGCGGTAACGTCAGTTGACTCGTTGTTTCAACCCTCAACACTTGTCCAGGTGTAAACCAGCATTACCTTGGCGTTTATGGTAAACACACCATATACTCAACATTGGCTTCCACAGATCTTCCTGATAATGCAAATAAAATACACCTCTGACAAGGGTGTAGTGTAAATACTAAAGGAAATGTCTGCTAATGTCAATCTGAAGGCGACATCTGTTTGTTAATGCTGTAGAGGAGTATAGGAACTTTATAAGGCCAAAGGGGGCAAAGTAAATCGGAAGTGATACACATACCTTATCTCTTGGACCATAATTTTCAGCATACCACACCATTCCATATAGGCACAGGAATGTAATAAAGGCCTAAGAATGGATCACATGTAACAGAAACAAGGTAATGATTAACAGAGGATTGATAAGCAACAAGATGAATGAGTTACGGTATAATATGGGTATAGAGTGACACTCAGAATCATTAAAATAGTCAAAAGTTAAATATTAAGTGGAAGGATTTCAAGTATGGTGTCCTACTACTTCTAACAGCTAAAGACATAGTACTTGGCACAGCAGAGACACAGCAGGACTCAGATCCTGGTCTTACCACACACAGCAGCCAGAGGATCACATAGAGGATCTGCGTTTTCGAGAAAAGGTCCTGTCCAAACTTAATACATGCCAAGGCTTCCAGGAAGGCGATTGCCCTGTGATTGGAAGAAAAACAAACACCGCACAACTCACAACTCTGAGCATTCTGGGTAATCTGCTCCTTGACCCACCTACCGCCGTGAGTGGCAGAGGGAACGTGAGGTTCAGAGGGGGTGACACAAACAGATGCATACGTTGTTTTAAGTGCTGTAATAATTGCCTGGTGCAGCATCTGAAAAACATATTGCTGCAGGATGAAAACTGTACTCGCAAAAAAGTAAGGAAACTTATTCTTATAGTATTGCTGCACATATTTTTGAAATGATGGTGAAGAAATTATGGTTTAACAGAGTATGAAAGCCCAAGAAAACGAGTCAACACATACTCTTATCAAGAACTTTAGATACTAGCAATAATAGCCGTCTTGCAGTTTGGGCCTGGAGGACAGTGTTGCATGTCCAACTACTGTTTCTCACCCCACTTGGCAGATCAGTTAACATCCACAACAGCACAGCTTTTATCTGCTCTCATCTTCCCTACCTCCCCCTCTCTCTCTCTCACACACACACACACACACTGGAGTTTATATATACAAATACAAGGTGCAGTGCCACTGTAAGGACCTTTGAAGGGATAACTTCAAACACTTCTCTTTTTTTCAGGGTTATTTAGGTTTCACTTACCCAAACACCCAGCACTGCGTCCCAACTCTCTTGCACTGGGTATCTGTAAGGTATGCATAATATTGCCTAAAGCAAAAAAAAGAACAGCAATGTAAATGTTATATGGTTATAAATATTTTACTACAAATGATCAGATAAATATTTTATTGAATTGTCAATAAGGTTTAAGAGAAACAGATGAGTTTTATGAGTTAGAGTACGTCCTTTGAGGTTCCTACCTCACTGTTGGAGCTGTGATGATACCAACGAACAAGATCCGACACCAGCTAAGAGCATGACATGCAGGAAAGACGAAGATGTGCTTCAGGAAGAATGTGTTCAACTCTGTCAGCTATGTGCAAAGAGGGAGACAGACAGGAGAATAAACATTAGTGTGTGTGTACAGTAATAGGTACCGCACATCCCATTCACTCCTTTTCATTGGTGCTGGGCACCAAGTAAAAGAGCTGAACAAGCTTTGCTTTAAGAAGTTTTATGGGGGTATATAAATAAAACCCTTGGGTTTAAGTTTCATATATTGTTTATATTACCAACACATAACTTTTATGACAGCCGTTGAAGGATGAGGCACACACATACAGTACAAAGATTCCTTTAACAATGCTGAACTCAAGCCACGCTTGATTAACACGCATTCCCAACAGTAATAACAGTGCATTTTCAGGGTCAGGAGGTTTAGATTAAATACCGGCACTGTGTCCAAGTTCCTCTCTGCCTGCTGCCTTATTCCCTCATTTGGCCTACAGCCTCTGTGTGGATGGACCGAGTAGAGATCAACTAAACTGTGGCCACTCCGAGCAGGCTGTGCCTTCCCCCATCTCTCCAACTCATTCTCAAAGACTGGTAATTACTATTTAAAGCCTCCAGAGTGTTGGGAACTGTGTGAGGGAGGGAGGGAAGAGGATGATTGTATTTCATCACTACACAAAGCGAGAGAAGCAGCCTCTTTCATCACCATGGCAGCCAGAGACTGGAGTTTTGGCAGCATTAGTAGACTCTCCAGTGGAAAGCACTGGAGCTTACTCAAGTTCTCCATCCATGGTTTTCTCTTTGCCATAAATTGCTCCCAAGTCACCCAGCTTGTCTTTCACTCTTATGGGATTAGCTGTTAATGTGGAGACAGCAGGACACTCTTGCATCGTGACACATGGATCCCTCTGAGACAGGTTTTACATTTCAACAACAGAGGAGTCAATGAGATTAGCTAGGACTTACGATGCAACACACACCGGCTCATCCCTGACTAGTCAGCACTGAGTCACTGTACGACATCAACAGAGGATTTCTCTCTACCCCACCTGCCAGATTATCATGAACAGATAGACTCCCGTCACTCGCTGCAGGGAAGACTTGGGGTCAAACCAGCGTACATAGGTCCAGCTGGCTGGGGTGAACTGCAGCGCTGCTCGCTTGATCTTCCCCGTGGTGGTGTGGATGTCCCTGGACAGGAAAGCAGGGAGAGGTTACAAAGACTCGCAGACAGATTTACAATAAGTATTATGTCAGTACAATAGAGAAAGACAGATGAAATTAATACCATGACATTAATCATTCAAGTCTATTCCGCCTCCTCCCTCATCTACACCTTGGATCGCATTTCAAAACAGCAAAAATAATTTATGCATCTTAACATGTAATCAGTAAAACCATGCTTGACTGGAGTAGACTTTTGAAAACGAATAGTGTGTTAGTGATGGTTTTACACATTCTATACCAGTCAAGTGTGGGGCACAAAACTAACGAGGTCCTGGCTTCAAGGATTTTAAAATGAGTAGTGTTTCAGGTCTAAATCCTCACTCGGACACTTTCAGGAAAATACCTTATTTGGGTATTCTTGGAGTATTCCTTGAGCTAGAAGTAGATGTGAACTAAGCAGCCTTAATAATGTACTATAAATGACAGCAAAAAAACTACTTTCTTCCTTTGGCACTATTTTGCACACACATATCCAATGCCAGGTAAAATACATTTAACATAACATACACGTTGAAACATCAGAAGTACTCAACTATTAAATATCAAGGACATACTTAATACTGGCCCAGTGGTAGGTTCTCATCTCCAAAAAATGGCAGACAGTCATGCCAAGCCAGATTCCGCCTCCATTACACAGCAGGATGTCCAGAATCACCTGGTCCCACCAGCACTCAGCAAAGTTAGGCAGTAGATGCATGAAGAATAGCTATGGTAGAAGGGAAGAGAGGATGAAGAGGCTAGGAGACCATTCAAGGTCATCTGGAAGACAGCCAATATAATTAGAGAGCAGAGTTGCTATTGACATTGAGCCTACACGTCAAAACGTTTAACATATATCATGCAAATTCTTTCAGATGGCATGCCTTATCAGTTTCCACCCCATGACTGTTTGCATTCATTGTTTGCTCAACCTTGTTTCACTCCAACCATTATTAATCAAGCCTCGAGTGAGAGAGAGAGCAAGAGAGATAGGGAGGGAGAGACAGGCAAGCAGAGAGAGAGAGACAGAGAGTGAAAGGCCATATTATGCAGCAGGAAGTGTGTGACAACCTTAATCTGGAATGTACCTCAGTAAGTTCCCATGTAATACTGATAGTCCAGCAGAGACCATAGCTGCGGATGAGCAGGGCCTTCATGCCCCAGCCCCAGAAATGGCTGAATGCAAAAATGTCAAAGTGGCTCATGATTCTCTCCCAGGTGATCACATGGCAGTTCACTGCATACTCCTGCAAGAAGCAACACAGGTAGTTGAAAATCAAAGCAAGTGTGAATCCACGGATAGTGAAAGGTAACTGGTGCATGCAAAGCACTATGAAAATCACTTCCTGAATAAGCTGATCTATGTCACTCACCATTATGTCTGCCTCACGCTTGGCATAGCGCAGGTTTGGGTCCAACCAATACATTAGGTGCTTTACCTGGTCCCAGTTCAGGAAGATGATGAAAACCAGGAACAGGAAGTAGAGGACACTCAAACCTTAATAGTGGAGGGAGAGGGCATGACAAGGTGAGGTTCAAGCAAAAATAGCTTTTCCTCAAGAAGACTTTTAGCAATACTCACCAAAAACCATGCGCCATATTGCTGGATGTGGTCTGGTGAACGGACCTAGAGTGAGGAGTAAGGAGAATCAGACATCAGGCTACTACTCAGTCACTACACCAGTCAACAGATAAATCCACCTTTCTTTGTATCACTGTGGACAAAGATGATCTCTAACCCTAAATACTGTCATTACAGATGACGTAAGAAAATCCTCCGTTTGCCTTTTTGTGCTTACCATTGGGAAACGCCAGGATACTGATGACAAGGAAGAAGGAGATGACCAAGATGAGCCCCACCCAGAGATTACTGTCACGGTTTCCATCATCCCTGCAGATACAGTAAAATGGAAGTTTCCAATTACACGTTATGTCATCATTACATTTGTGGTACATGTAACTATCCACAGTCTCTTACACAACTGTATGGGTTTGTCTCATGTAACAGCATTCGGCTACATTAGATGTATTATTGCAGAAACAGCAGCTCAGGGGAGAGGGGGGAGGGTGTGTGAAGCAGGATGATGAGTGTACTGTCAAACAGACTAGTTTCCTTGCTAGTTACATTGTTGTAGCTAATGTCAGGAAGAGAGTCCATCATCGGACTGACGTTATATAACGCAATAACACTTCATTTGATTATAAAAAGGCAAAATATAGTCATGTTAGACACAGGTTAGCTCACTGGTGTTATTTAAACCTGGCAGTGTGTTGTCAGAGCATCATCCCGCTGCTGCTAGCTACATGCTAAGCTAAGCTAAGCTAGGCTAAGCTAAGCTAAGCTAAGCTAAGCTAACCAACCGTGCTAACTTCGCCGACCTACCTCGTAAACACAAAATACATCAAGCTGAGCACCGTGCACGTCAACAGCGTCAGCGTGTGCGGCTTGTAGAAAAAGTCGATGGTGATATCCTCCACTTGCTGCTCGTTGATCATTCGGAAATGCATTCTGTAGTTCACATCATCCTTGCTCAGGGTATGGGAGCCGCTATACACGGACGCCATGGCTGGACGCTGCAGCGCGGTGCACCTCCTCCTCCACTCCTTCACAGAGGAGCAGCATAGCGACTGACTGACACAGACACACACTCGACCTGATG
>CABFOS010103238.1:0-12583 GCA_900660315.1 Diretmoides pauciradiatus
AGGTGTTGGGTGAAACTTTGTTTGTTTGTTACTTTGTTACTCATTTTCTTAAAGGGTAACTTATCCCGATAGAGAAATAAAATGTTTTTCTTTACCTTTCGCTTGATCCGGTCTGTTGTTATTGTATTAGCATCCACTTGGAGCACAACTAGCTACAGCTTCAGCTCTTGCTGCAGCTAACAAAGGTGTAGCTGCAACAAGAAGTCTCACTCCTTGTGAAATTTCAGAACGAGACTTCTCCACAACTTGTGACCTTGGTAAACGTCATCTGAAGTCCTGTCTTAAAACCCAAGTTCACATCTCGTCAAGCATATAATGATGACTTGATATGGTCATTTTATCGAGCTTGCATCGGATGATGACTTGTGTGGACTTGATATCAAAAATATCCCAGCGTTCATTACGGCATTGAGGCAGAGAAATCAGCAGGGAAAGATGACATTTACTGTAAGTTTTTAATTACAAACTTGGATATGGACTCATTGTTGTTGTAGCTAGTTGTGCTACAAATGGATGCTAACACAATAACAACAGACCGGATCAAGCGAAAGGTAAAGGAAAATGTTTTATTTCTCTGTCGGGAGCCTGTCAGACACTTAGAACATCAATCGGAGCTTTTAGAGGACGTACATTTAGGTTAGAACTTGCCCCGAAGGGTTACATTGCATACCAAAGTTACCCTTTAAATTGTTCTTTAAATTTCCTTTGTAAAAAACAATATTATTATTCTGCTCCTTTCACCAGTCAAGAAATGACCCTACAGCTCATCAACAAAATCTCTCAAGCGTGAATATTGCCACCGCTCCCTATCTGCAAGTGGCCAGAGACCCATGTGACCCGTGATCGGCTCCTGGAGGGGACTGATACATCCACCGGGTAGAGGAGAAAACATTCACACATAATAGGGCTTGGCTGCGGTGGTTGGAAAGCGAATGGAGTCCAGCCAGGAGTTATTGTAGCGCTCTGACACATGGAGTTATACAATCCATCGCTGTGTACCCACATAGAATAGTGTATAATAGAATATAAAGTGTGTAGACTGAGGAGGGACCGCGGCAGAATATATTGGGTGTGTTTTCTCTGTGAATAGACAAGTGACTGGATAAGTTATGGATTGCCGGCGGTGCCAAGCAGCCCATAGAAATAAAACTAAAGCTGTGGGGAAGATTCAGCAGCTTAGAGATGCAGATACTGAGGGGGAGCATTTCCCCCCCCCCTTAATGCCACAAACAATGGCTTCATATTTCTCACATGATGCACAAGAACAGTGGTTCTCAACCTTTTTCATATCAAGGACCATTATTTAATCGCATTAGAGCCACGGATCATTTGATGAGATTTTGCCTCTCAGACCCAAAACTTAGAATATTTTGATATTGTTGGATAAGATTTTGTCCAGAATTTTTTTCCAGAATTTTGTCCAGAAAACCAAATGGACCCATACGGGTCCTTTTGGTTTCATTTGTACACCCTCAAGAGTTACAGACCTATAAGGGTCCATTTGGTTCCCAACTATCCATCATTTAGCTGGGGATCACCTGGAACCCCCTCAAGGACCACTGGTGGTCCCTGGACCACTGGTTGAGAACCACTGCACAAGAGGCAATGGCTTCAAGCTGTACAGCAATTTCCATTAACATTAAACTATTGTTTACCTACTGTAGCCTCGTGGGAAGTATTTTAATAGCTATTTAGACCCGTTCTTATAAGTGTTTGATGTTACAAATTAGTTTTAATTGGGCAATTCAATGTATTTTACTATTTTAACAATTTCCATATCCTTACACACATATAGTACACCTATATTTGTACTAGCAGGGGGATTGGATGGTTTAGGTTTAGTTTTTTTTTGTTTAGTTTATTGGGATCCTCATTAGCCATTACACACGGCAACAGCTACTCTCACTGGGGTTCACACATAGGACAGCATACATACAACATACATACAAAGTACAAGATGCATACAACAAAAATGAAGATAAAATGACTATAAAATACAAGATGCATACAATATACATACAAAATACGAGATACATACAAAATACAAGATGCATACAAAATACATACAAAATACAAGATGCATACAAAATACATACAAAAAACAAGATGCATACAAAATACATACAACAAAACCAAGATAAAATGACTATGAAAAAACAAATAAAAAAATAAAATAAGATAAAGACGAGAAATCAAGTCAATAAGAGTTACTGTAAGTCAAGAACTCAAGGTAAATTGTATTGTTACACCACATGGATTAATCGTGGTCCTAGAATATTTTTCTCAGCAATATTAATGGAGCTTTCAGTTAATATAGGGCAGCATTTATTCCAATTTGTGGCACAGATCAATAAATTATTTAGAATGAAAAGTCATAATAACCGAACCTCATACCTCATCTTGACAATGTTAGTTTGTGGTCAGACTTTTGTCCCCAATTTGTGAATCTCATATAACCATATAGTTTTATAAATGAGACGAGCGTTTCACCTTGTACTATTTCTCCTCGTTATGCCTCCGTGTCATACGGCGTTCACTCATTCATTCATTCATTCTTCTCTGAGAAACGAAAAGGTCAGAGATGTATCATTGTCAAGACCCCCTTTCAAAACGTCCCCTCAGGTTGCCATGACGCCGCATCCGCCAGCGGAGTACAGCACCAGGTCTCCCGTGTCAGTGACGGTTACTTTTCTTCCCGTCAGAAGGAAGATGAACCTCGTTGTGAGCCCACACAAAGACTCGCTTTGCCAATACGACGAAACATTTGCATGCATTTTGGGATAAAACAACCTCAGTTATATCTAACATGATTGGACATCAAATCCCTCTTGATCCAATTGTTTTGCTACTTAATGAGAACTTCAATCTAAACCTGGTTGAAAAAGAGGAAAATCTGGATAGCTGGATTAACTGCAACCCAGAAAATGATAGAGTAGCCCAACACTTACTCCTCACTCAGCATCTATCAATGATTCGCCTATTTTGATGATGTATGTGCCTTAGGAACCGCGGCTCCAACAGCAAAGTGTGAGATGACTTGTTCAAAAACAAAAAAATATTCAAACAAAACAAGAGAAAAAAAGACAAACAAAATACGATATAGACGATGTACAAAATTACGAGAAAAACAAAATAAAAAAAAGACACAAATGATCCTGTACCAAGTTACCAACTCTCTTCTTTTCCACCTCTTTGTTCATCCTATATCTGTTCACTATGTTATTATTAAAGATTTGTTTAAACTTACTTAATGTTCTACATGTTTTCAATTCATCACTGCAGTTGTTCCACAGATCAACTCCCTTTGTTGTTATACAATACAGTTTTGCAGTTTTGCAGTCGTCCTCACTAACTGTTTTTTTGAACATATTCCTCTGAGATTGTGTTTATTTTCCCTCATTAGAAACAACTTTTGGATACTATCAGGCTACTGTTGATTATTTACTCTGTACATGATTTGAATTGTTTTGAAGTCAACCAGATCCTTAAATTTGAGTGATTTTCGTTTGATGAAGTTGAAGTTGGTTCTCTGTAAGTGGTTTTATTTATAATTCTCATGGCTCTCTGTTCATGTAGAAGAGAAAATAAAATAAAATAACAATAAAACGAGGTTGCAACTGAAAAAAGGGGGGGGGGAAACGGCACGCTACCGTAAACAATATTTATCTTTATCTCGCTGGCTTCGTGATGGGAGTAATAGTTCATGAATGACTAACAGCGGTCAACCAGTTTACAAACTTTACGCTCTACTTGGTCTGGACCGCTGCTAAAACAGGACTTAAAAAAACTTTTACTGGTCCCCACTGTTGTGCTGCACTTCCAGCCCGAGACTAATAAGCTCAGAGGGGCGATCCGGTCCGGATCCGGGTTGATGAGCTTGTTGTGAATAATAGCCCTCAGTTCTGATGTAGCACAAGAGCTAACAACTGCATCTGACAGAATCCAGACTGAGGGGGGGGGGATCTCGGAGTGCAGGGACTTGACGAGGAGTAGCCAGGCAATAAAACGGAGCATGTGTATGTATTGGCCAACCTTGATTTAGTCTCGTACCCATTACATACGGTGGAACGACTCTCCTGGGGCAAGTCAGCAAATCACAGCGCAGAGTGTTTGGTCAGAAAATACAAAATGCATAAAATCAGTTGGAAGCTGAAACAATAATTTTGGTTAATTTTGCTGAAAAGCGACGCTAAATTAACATGTTGGATGCGGCTCAAAATAATTGCCATCCAAGCATAAGATATTTTTGGCGCTCGCGCGAATGGTTAATGTGACGAGTATGTTTTTGTATCTTGTTTATTGTGTTTGTGCGTGGTGTTGCATGCCTTGCTGCACGCCAACGTTTCCATTAGGGACGAGAACTTAAACTGGGACTTGAAGTTGACTTTCCCCAGATTATTTACCAATGTGCCAATGAAGGCTTGAGGCCAGTAACTGTACACTACCTGTGAACAGGTTCTTTCCAGCGTGAGATATCCATCATTTGTAAAGAGTGACACCTACTCTCATAAAAAGTTAAACTCACAGCACAACATTAGTGAAGCTGTTTGGGATGTTAAAGAGTAACTCCAGGATTTTTCAACCTGGACCCTATTGCCGTGTGTCTACAGTACGTGACTGATGGGAACAAGAATTTTAGAAATTGGTCCAGTATTGAGCGAGCGGTTAGCGGTGGAGCTAACCGGCTGCAACGTAACCCTTCAGGGCAAGTTCAAACCTAAATGTACGTCCTCTAAGAACTTTTTGTTTTGCCACCGACAGGCTCCGATTGTTGTTCTTAGTGTCTTACAGGATCCCGACAGAGAAATAAAACGTGTTTCTTTACATTTCACTTGATCCGGTCTGTTGTTATTGTGTTAGCATCCCCTTGTAGCACAACTAGCTACAGCTTCAGCTCTTGTTGCAGCTAACAAAGGTGTAGCTGCAACAAGAGGTCTCACTCCTCGAGAAATTTCAAAACGAGACTTCTCGTTGAGCAAGACTTAGCAAGAAGAGCAAGCAATTTCGCGAGGAGTGAGACCTCTTCTTGCAGCTACACCCTTGTTGGATATGGACTCGCTGTTGTTGCTAATTGTGCTACAAGTGGATGCTAACACAATAACAACAGACCAGATCAAGCGAAAGGTAAAGACAAACATTTTATTTCTCTGTCGGGATCCTGTCAGACACTTAGAACAACAATCGGAGCCTGTCAGTGGCAAAAAAAGCTTTTAGAGGACATATATTTAGGTTCCTACTTGCCCAGAAGGGCAGTCGGTTAGCTCCACCGCTAACCGCTCGCTTAATTCTGGACCAATTCCAAAAGTTCTTGTTCCCATCAGTCACGTAGACACATGGCCATGGGAAAATAGGGTCCAGGTTGAAAAATCCCAAAGTTACCCTTTAAACTCACAGCTGAACATTAGTGAAGCTGTTAGGGATGTTAGATGATCTCACTATCACCTGTTAATACGGAGCAAAACAGATATTATGTGTATTCTGTGCACGTCTGTATTAAAGCGAAAAGGAAGTACAATTTGATTGCAATAAATCAAATGACCTAGATTTCTGACCGCAGCACTTGAGCAGAGCCGGTGCTGCGCTACTCTCCAACGCTGACATGAATGTTTTTCCGCAACATTTTCCTCATCACACTCATTTAACTTATTTTCCACCTTGATCCGTCTTTGAGGAAATCACTCGTAGGAGACGAGGAATTCCCAGACAGTAAAAAGGATCCCAAAGAAACACGAGACATCTCTAGACTCACGTCTGTGTGTCCAGATTACCCAGCATCCTCCCCGATTCCATACGGTAGCTAGTATATCACGCAGGTTTTACAGCTCGGAGCCTTGTGTGGGCGGGTGAGACGGTATGTGCAGCGAAGTGCAGTGATAAACTTCACAGCCAAGGGCAAGAAAGTTCAGCGCGGGGATCAGTGGCCTGCGAGACATTACTTATCATTGCTCTGGTGAATAACAGACCTTTCTTCTTTAATGTGGTGCTCTGTGATCACGCCAAGTTGCACAAAGCAGCCGTTCAACCCACAGCAAAGTGCGGTTACAGAGGAATCCCTTTACCCCCTACCCTTAAGCCTACTACCCCCCCAAACCCCTTCCTCCCCCTGGATGCCGCCTGCCGTTTCTCGGGGTGCTGTAGATGTGGAGTTAGGAGCTGGCACGGGGTTTAGTGTACGACTTTGTGGGCTGCGGAGCCTCACTGTGGCAATCAGGGGCGCGTTGGACTGGACTGCAGACACCAAGTGGGCCGCTGCCAGTGCTTTGAACTGTGAAAATAAATAGTGAATAGGGCTACGTTGTGCTAGCCAGGCCCCGAGTCCTACAGTCATCTGTCTTGGTGTACACACCGGTGGGAGTGTTTGCCTTGGACGTAAGCCACTGCATGTGGTAGCTGCAAGATTTTTCTTGCACTGGATCACACTTTTGAGGGGCGCGTTTAATAAAACTGGCTGAATATAAAGGGGGAAGAATTCAGACTTGTTTCACACATGTGATAACTTTTCCTCTCTGTCCGTCCCTCTCTCTCTCTCTAACCCTTGTCAGGGATGAGATTTGCGCAAACGGCTCGGGCGATCTTCGGCGTCTGGTAGAGACGTTTGTTTGAGGGCTGAAAGAGAGATCACTGGGGTGAGAGGATGTGGGCCACTCAGAGGAAGGAGGCAGACGAAGCACCTGGGACAGGTCGATTTGGATGTTTGGATGAAGGGGAGCTTGTCTGGTGGCCAATGCTCTGTTACTTCACTGAGATGAGGAGAGCTGGCGAAGAGGAGTTCTGGAGGAGAGGGTGTGAACAGGAGATTGGATGTCAGGGTGAAGCATCCGGGGGCGTTTCTGGGGATTGAACACTTAGATCCGCAGTTTCCATTAGAACCACCTATTGCTTTATCTGCTGTATCGGACGAGCAAATCCAACAAACATGCCATATTAAAAAAAACATGAATGAGTAAAGGATTCAAATCCCGGTGGCTGCGCATCCTGAAAAAGTCTTAAAATGTCTTAAATACACATTTACTAATAAAAGGCCTTAAAAAGTCTTAAAATGTCTCAAATACACGTTAACTAATAAAAGGCCTTAAAAAGTCTTAAAATGTCTTAAATTCAGATTGGATGGGTCTTAAATGTTTTAAGTCAAAGTTCTTGTCCACTGATATAAAACGTTCTGAGAATATTGTAATAATAAATATCATTTAGGACGACGATTTTTGTGTTTTCTTTTCACATTATTAAACACATTTGGACAATGTTCTTAAACTCAACCAATTATTGTCATTTTACGTTACTGTTCATTTTGAATTGACATCAATGTGTTTGGAAAGAGTAGATTTTCACTTTTTGTGTGAATTTCCATCGCAAGTTTGGTCTTAAATGTCATTTAAAGTGGTATTAAAAAGTTCTTAAAAAGTCTTAAATTGAACTCATTTATAACTGTAGACACCCTGCAAATGGTATATTTGAATTCACCCAAGTTCCAGGGAGGGTTTAAGGACATGCCGTACAAACTTTACTCTAAAACGCCTCTAAAATCCCTTCCCATTGAAAAGTTTGACTCAGTTCATTTGCTATCCCTCCACAGGCCAAGACCTTGTGTTGTGACAGGGTGTCAATATGTCATCCTCTTGCTCTTCCATCTTCCATCTTCCACCTTCCATCCTGGCTCTCTTTATTCTATCACCTTCGTTTTTAATCTCCTTTTTAAACTTTTGCTGAACACGCATGAACTATTTCAGCTCCACACTTATACACTTAAACACATTCACAGCTGGGAGTTGCCCGGTACGACCACATCGTGCTACTGTTGGAAACTGAGCGGCTCCCTGGAGCAAACCAGGTTTTCAATACCGGCTTCACTCGAATCTACCATCCAGCTGCATGTGCTGGTGGCTTATGGGGGCTAAGTCATAATACGTACAGCGCTTGTCATGTTGTGATTTTGAATCCTACTCATAACCTCTGTGGCATCTCTCTCTCTCTCGACTTTCACTCGGCACAGTTCTATTGCACAAAAGCCATAAAATTGTCTTAATTGTTTCCAGTCAATTATAGGAAATGTATGGTAGAAACTCTGCAGTGCCAGATGAGGTAAAAGTGACGTGGACGATGTATAACTCAGCACAGACAAAACATGAAATTCAAATAAGCACCCGAACTAACCATCACGCTGCGATGTAAGCCACAAACTACGCCAACTTCTTCAAGGACATGAACATCACGCAATGTAGTGGGCACAAGCTCTTCTGTACCGGGGATGTTTCCATCTCACAACAGAGGCCCCCAAAGCTTCAGCTGTCACTGCTACTGAAAAAACCCATGCCTGCCTGCGTCTTGAATGTCACTCGAGGATTCTGCCGTTACCGCCTGCCAACCCGAAAGCCATCAAGTTCAATCAAATGCTGATAGGAAACAGATCGAATCCTAATTGGAGAGGTTCAAATCAAGATCCTGATGACATTTTTTGGGTACCGAGATGCGGTGGTTGCTGCTTTGAGGAATTAGTCCGTTTTTGCTTTGGTGGGCGGATTGCGATCCAGAGTGAGATTATTGCAGCTGGCGTTCCTTTTTCCAGACGCTGCTATTTCCCATCTGCCTGCAACCGACATTATCCCGTCTTCAGCCATGTGGCATCTCCTGTAACGGATGAAAAACGAAGCATATATTGGATAAAACGGGGCAAGATAAGCATGTGATAGCCGATCCGTCTTCCTTAAGAAACAGGTGCTCCGGCGGGTGGACGGTTATACATTTGGAGGAGGATCATAAGTGCTTCTCGTGTCTGCTGTAAAAAAAGAATTCACGGCAACCCACCGCAAAGAGGCGAGATGCTCGTATCTCTGACATGAACATATTATGATAGCATTGTGGGATAAAAGCACCAGATGTTAACAATAAATCTAGATAGCATTGACTGTGTTTTTACCGGAGGCGTTTCAGCGGGAGGATTTCATAAAACCGGCCGTGTGTAGACTTCTCAGAGGCACCTGAAGGCAACCACAAACATGTCCTCTGTTGTAGTATTCACCAATGGTTAGAAAAACAAGCAAAGAAATATCATTTGGTGGAAACATTTTGTCCAAAGTGCCTCCAATCTCCACTCTCAGACTGGTCTCTGCCATTTGGATATTGACTTTTTCCGACTATCTAAAATGATTTCACTTGTGTATGTAATGGGCCTCCTATGATTAGTTAGACGTTGAAAGGTTTAGCACAGAGCTCCTGTCGATAGATCTACAACACTGCTGAACCACAGGAAACTCCTTACAGAAAGCATTATTTTTACATTTGGACATATACACTGTTTATTGCTTATTTTGGTCCTGTTCTTGACTAGGACACGATTTGCTTCGCCTGACACGCCTAGATGGTTTGTAGGAAATCGCCATTGGAAACTGTCACAAAACTTTCAAAAAATGCTTGGCAGGTGATTGGATGAACCGATCTGTCTATCACCGCCAATCTCGGAACCTGACGACCGTCTGAGCCTCTTGGAGCAACGGACACTAGTTTTGGGTTATCCATTCTAGCCAGACATCTGGATAATGACTTCCTTTTCCGGACGCCAGTCATTGAGTTTTTAGTTTTTATGGTCATTTTTTATATCAAACTTTTGCCATATCCTGTCGGCAAGCAAGCTAACACATCGTGTTTGTCAAGCAAATACGTTAAACAAAACAATCGGACTGTAAAATGACCAGCGGATGCCCGGTCCCCGGAAGAGGAAGTCGCTATCCGCGGGTTGTTTTACAAACGATGATGTGTTAGCTTGCTTGCTGACAGGAAATGGCAAAAGTTTGATATAAAAAATGACTGTAAAAACTAAAAACTAAAAACTAAATGATCGGCGGCCAGAAGAGGAAGTCGTTCTTCGGATCCGCTGGCAAGACCGGATAACCCAGACACAGTGGGAGTTATCGATAGTAGACTCTGGAGTTTCCGAGATTGATCACACACTAACTTCAACCAATCAGATCAACCATATGACGTAGTAAGGGGAGCGCCGAAGAGGAAACACAACAACAAGGTGCAGTCTGAAAACTAGCGAGCAGTCAGTGCCGTTCTTTGCTCTTCTTTCAATTAAGAAATAGAACTGATTCTATAGCAGCATCTACATTAACGTCTTCAGGAGCCGCCATTGTTGTGTAGCCCTTGTTACCGTGATGTATATTGAGGGCAGGGCCCTAGGTTCGTTTAACCCTAATGTCTGTCTCTTTATATTAGTTTGAGTTCCCCAAAATGTCTGTTTCACATAACTGAGTAAACTTTACACACATTGAGTATTTACCTTGTAAAACCTCTATTAATAATTAAAACAACAAGAAGGTAAGTAATGGCCACATTTACTTATTTTGTCCAATAACAAATATACTTAATGTAATATAAACAAAGATACCCCACACTTATTGGTGAGTAATTCACTCCAACAGGGTGTAGCTCTATACAACTTCAATACACACTCATATTAACTGAATTGACATGTCTCAAATTGAACCACCCTAATAGATATTTCCATGGGAACTTAACCACTACAGTTCAAATAAAAGCCGGCATGTTTAAAGCATAAAAGAAGTAAATGAGCACTCAAAACTCCCAGTTCAGTTGCAGGCCTGATTTAAAAAGTGTACTCTTCACTCTTTCCAGCCAAAAGGAACAAAGTCACTTACTCCGTTCAGAAGAATGGCGGCAGGTGTTATTCTAACATGCCCCTGTGCAGCAGAATGGCTGCACACAGATACCCCGTGTGTGGGTGGCGTGGAGATGAGCGAAATGTTTATGGGTGAAACCTGTTGCAGTCCGAGGGTCCCGCGTAGCCAGAGGAAGTTTGAGCGTTGCCTGGTAGCTCAAACCACTATCTGGGTTGTTGTGGTGCTCCCTGAAACTCTTCTCATCCGGTTCTCTTCGCTAGAACCGCTAACCGGCTTAATGCAGTCCTAGCGCTAAAATCAACTGTGGTGTTAGCTTAGCACAATGATGGTACAACTGGATAATTGCTAGCGGTCACTTCTTGCTGGAGTTTACGTTACAATTAAACCACTTGTAGCTTACCCCTTTGCTTAATTGGTCGTTAAACTTTAGAATTAGAAGACTGAAAAGAGAAGTTGAAAAATGCCGAAAAACTTCAACATTTTTCGACATTTTTCGGCAGTGACAACGTCGATATCAAGCTCTCGTGTAGTCAATATTTAGTCTATAAACATACAAGAATTGCTGTTTTTTCACATAATTCTGTAACTCGCGGGTTCCGGACATATCGGTTGTGGCGGACAAGAAGTTTCGAGTATTTTGAAGGCTTTTTTGGGATACTTTTATTAGGTTTTCGCATTTGGACCCCATCCACAGCCGTTATATGGCCTACCACTGAAAACGGTTTCCCCTGTGGAGCGGCAGGAGCGTTTTGAGGACGGAAAAAGTACACCATACCTCTTATCGGCAAGAGGGTGAGTTGATGAAAGCTTAATTATCATTTTTCGGTGAACTATTCCTTTAAGTTAAATTTAAGACTTTAAGACCTTTTTAATGCCACTTTAAATGAAGTTTAAGACCAAACTTGCGATGGAAATACACACCAACATTGTCCAAATGTTTATTAATGTGAAGTCACGTCGTCACCATGACTTCAAAACTTCTTCAAACTTCAAAACAATTTAATACTTTTTAAGGCCTTTTGTTAGTAAATGTGTAATTAAAACATTTTAGGACCCGTGGCCACCAGTTCTACTTAAAAAGGGTCAAAAAGTAAAACAGACCAGTCGTATATCTGGGGGATTGATTGGGTTATGATTGATTGGGTTATTGATCAATACCAATGATCTATTATTTGGCCAACTGCTGAGCCAGCTGGAGGTTTTGTTCTCGTCTTGGTTCTGTAATGACCAAACCCAGGACCCAGTTTCTCCATGAGAATCCTTCAAGTTTCCTCTAAGGAACCAAACCGGTGAGAGGTCTAGAGATCCACATGGACCTACCTGTGTTCTTGGCTGGTTCTCCATACCCTCCTCCTCCTTTAGCCCCGTCCCATGTGTACTGGGGTCCGCTCTGGTAGCCCGGGTACCCAGGCTGGGCTAGGTATGGCCCTGGAGCTCCTGGTAGGGGTCCCGGGGGGCCCTGGTAGTAGGGGTAGGAGGGGTCTCCACCACCTGCGTAGCCCTGGTAGGGGAAGCCCTGGTCCACAGAGGGAGAGAAGTTACAGACAGGAGGTGCTGATGCTAGGTTAATGCTACGTTGATGCTAGGTTAATGCTAGGTTAATGCTACGTTGATGCTAGGTTAATGCTATGTTGATGCTAGGTTAATGCTACATTGATGCTACGTTGATGCTAGGTTAATGCTATGTTGATGCTAGGTTAATGCTACATTGATGCTACGTTGATGCTAGGTTAATGCTAGGTTGATGCTAGGTTAATGCTACATTGATGCTAGGTTAATGCTACATTGATGCTAGGTTAATGCTACGTTGATGCTAGGTTAATGCTACATTGATGCTAGGTTAATGCTACGTTGATGCTAGGTTAATGCTACGTTGATGCTAGGTTAATGCTAGGTTGATGCTAGGTTGATGCTAGGTTAATGCTATGTTGATGCTAGGTTAATGC
>CABFOS010103249.1:0-10026 GCA_900660315.1 Diretmoides pauciradiatus
GAGAGATCGGAAGGTAAAGATGGAAGAACAAGGCAGGGAGGGGCGGGGAAGATAAGGGAGTGGGGGTGAGCAGAGGACAAGAAAGGAGAAGAGTGAGAGAGAAAGGAAGATAAACACATAGAGAAAAATGGGAGAAAAAAAGGGAGGAAGAGACAGAGAGGGAAAAGGAGCGAGAGAGGTCAGAGGGGGAAGGATTGGGATTGTGGGAGTGGGATTAAGTTGCCTATTTGCATATTGAGAGTGCGAGAGGAGGAGAGAGCAGCCGATCTGCATGCTGCTGGAGGCATGGAAACATGGAGGAAGAGAGAGAGAGAGAGGGAGGGAGAGAGAGAGAGAGAGAGAGAGAGAGAGAGAGAGAGAGAGAGAGATATGCTGGAATAAGTCTGGGATGGAGGGAGGGAGAAAGAAAGAAAGAGAGATGCTATAACTCCGTCCACATTTCCAGCTCCGTTGATCCGGCGAACGGTGATAGCCATCACAACACATCACCTAGAGGCAACAATCAACACAACCTCGATAGAGATCTGTCATCCGTTGTGTTGAAGGGATGATTGTAGTGAAGAGTAAAGAGAGATGTTGTTTTTATGTTGTTTTCTTCCGTGGTGATGTTCCCACTGTCTTTGTTTTTGTTATGAATTACACTTAGGACTGAAGAATAGACTGACATTGGTTTTACACTGAAAGGCTGTTGTTGAAGCACGATCTGGGCTGTATCATTAGTCGTCATTAGCTTGTGAACTCAAATTGTGAATGTCTGTATAGAGAGCAACGCAGTTTATCTTGTCTTTCAGCTTTATAAACGAAATCTCTTTTTCTGGATGTCTTTTACGTCCAAACGCGCCTGGTCCCGCGTTCCTGGTCCCGGGTTCCTGGTCCCGCGTTCCTGGTTCCTGGTCCCGCATTCCAGGGAACCTCTTGTTGTACTGGGAAGCCTTTTTCATATTGAAATTGCTTACAAGTCAAATTAACTTTTATTTTTCAATAAAGTGTAATGGGCGCAAGAAAACAAGCACCAAACAACGCGCTTTACCCTTCACCTTCTTTATAGTCAATGCAGCGCTCTGTACATTTACTATAGTTGGCAGCTGTGACAGAGAGAAGAATGATGCTTTGCTATGTAATAGACTGATTGAAAACAGACACACAACATATATGTGTGTGTGTGTGTGTGTTTGTAGTGCATTCACATACACCAACACACACACACACACTGACATTTACAAGGCTAATTAAAGTTAAAAACCTCACATATTCATTTGTTGTTATGTATAGGCAGAAACGTAATGCAGGCACACATGCTCTCGTTTACTCATATACATGTGGACGCCTTTTGGACCAGCGCACATTCTGACGGGTCGTGCAGTATGCCGGTCAGAAATAGTAAGAGGATGCTAGATGCTTGAACCACATACTGCCACTTTTCCTTGTGGATCTTTTTCTAGGAAGAGCGGGGCAGCTGTGGCTTTTCAGAACCTAGATCCATCCATCAACCAGCACCCATGGTTTACACCACACAACACACACACACACACACACACACACAGACACACACCCTCCTCCGTCTCTTTCCCTTCGCTCCCCTCCCTCCTCTCTTCCTCTCCCTGTACCTTCATTTCCTTCTCTTTCCCTCGTCCTTTTTCTCCTTTCTTTCATCACCCCTTTCTCTTTTTCTTTCCATGTCTCCATCTTGCCTCTGCCCATCCATCCTTCTCTCCCTGGCGTTTACACCCCCCCCCCTCTTCACGCCACTTCCGCCAGGCTGTCTGCTACAGATTTATTAATAGGCTTTTCTCTGTCTGTAGTAAACACAACGTTGGTTTTAGGGGGTCGTCTCTCCAAACGCTGACGGACTCGCACTTAACCTTGGATGTTGACTGACTGGGGAACATGGGAACGTCTGATTGTGTTAGTCCCCAACTTATGACGATCCACTGGAGATTTGAGTTGAGATTCACTGCAGGAAGGAAACACAAGAAACAAAAGGATTCAAGGGACAAATGAGATTGATTGTGATTTTTACATAGATTATATAGAGTTCAGTGAAGTGAGAAGTGAGAGGTGTCGGAGGGGACGCCGTGTGTTAAAGGTCAGGGATTGGATTCAGCTGCAAGTTACTGTACCTCGACAATAAACTAATATACTTTAAAAAAAGGCAGAATGTCAGAGCTGCCTTTTTGCAGGTTGCGTGTACATGAGCCGTTTAAGAAGTAGTGAAGCGGTAACGGATCAACCGGTCGTGTATCCACAGACCCACCAAGTGAAACATGACCTCCTCCACCGGTGGCCTGTCATCATGCTGTATTGGATGGTCAGAAAAAAGACAGGGCATACCGTCACTTATCAATGATACCCTCATCCTCGTGGCTATAACAGATATGGCATGTGCACGTCTCTCTCTCAACTGTATGTGTTGCATGCATGATGGACTGTCCCGTCCAGAGGGGTGGGGACTTGAAAAACCCAAGCTCCTTGAAACAGGAGCTGAGCTGCTGGCCCATGAGCCATCTTGACTCAGACTAGGCTCACCGCTGCTGCACCATTTGCTCCATCACCCAGAGGAATTAGTTGAAATATTCTGATTTTGTTCTTTCATCAGAGAACAAAATTGTCAGGGTTTTGTGTTACAGTATCAGTGAGAAATAACATTTGAGAAATAAGCTTCGGCAGCTGCTGCAGAGTGGAAGCGATAGGTACTTGACGAGAATGATAGTTAGGATAGTAGCCTCTTTCCAAAAAAACATCTTAATGGACAAACACTCAAAACTTGTCCAGATTCACTTTGTTATCATAATTCCTCTCTTGCAGTTTTGTAAGAGATTTGCCAAAACCAGACAAAAACAACAAAAACAGCTTGAAGGATAAATTGGATTCTGGATCAACAGCATTCCTATTCAGAGATTCCTAATAGATTATCTGTACATACGCAGAGCAAAGATCGGAGCCAATGTGGAAGCGTGGTACACTGGCAAACTGTACACGCTAGGAGAGGAATGTACCGATACCAGACACGCTAGTATGCACATGCATATGGTATGGACTGTGGATCATGTTAAAGTGTTGTTGAGATAAGCCACATGACTCAGCAGAGAGTTATGTATGTTTCACTGGCTCATTAATAGGTTGAATATGGACCCGATCCGTCCGGCCCGGTCTGGAGATGCTGATTTGTGAGTCAGCAAACGCAAAGAAATCCGATCTGTACGGAGAGAGAGAAGCGGGAGTAACTCCTGACTCACACACACACACACACATACACACACACACGCACACACACACGTTACTAGTAGTAGTAGTGACCGGCGATTGCGCTGCGCCTGACTCATAGAGAGAGCAAGAAGGGAGAAAGAAAGTGAGTGAAAGCAAAATGTAGCCACAGTGTCTGATGACACATCCCTTCTTCCTTCCTCTGAAGTGATTTTTAATAACCCCTCCGCCACCCCGCCCTGCTCAACAATCCCGTCCTCAAAAAATAATGCCAAGGAAAACCTCCAACTCCCTTGGTAGACAAAAGAGACTTCTCCTCAGCTCATGTGAGTGTTGCTGTAGGGGGATTGAGATGCAGTAGGGAGATGAGGAGCCAGATCCCAAACTATCCCTCAACCTGTCAGGAGGTCGAAGAGGGCATTTGAAATAAATGCGTTGATTGATTGATTGATCGACTGATTGGATTGTTGAGAATTGGCAAAAGAGAGAGAGGGAGAACGCATCATCAGATGGTATCAGCCTGGCCTGGACTTCAGTCACGTCAAAAGGTCTGTGAACTACAACTACAACAGCATGATCCAGATTGATGCCTCAACATGTAAATGATTGTTAAACATTCATATCTGGTCCTATGCATTTTGGATTCTTATTGTACAAGAGCTTTGACTCCTCTATTCTCTTACCTGGACCACTGTAAGAAAAGTCTGATCATGTAAGATTGAAGCCTCCAGTAAATTCCTGTCGGTCCTCCAAGTGGTTCAGAGTTTGCAGATAGTTGTTTTGGTGACTTTCGTATTAACAGTGACCACACAGGCACCAGACGTCAGCCGTTAATGCCTACGTGTTACGTTTTGACCTTCAGCCCTCCGTGTCATACACCGCGGGCCACAAAGTTAAAGCAGGAGCACGCACGGCAAAACACGATTGGGTAAATATTGTTTACGTTGCCAGGAAATATTTGGATCGATTTGTGTTTTGTGCCTCACTTTGTTGTTTCTGGGAATGTCGCTTCTCTAAAGGGTCGGACGGAAACTGCCCCACGCTTATTCACTCCAGGATGCTCTGGGCTATTCTTGTTCTCTTTCCCGCGTCACCTGTTTGCTGCGTCTTCACCGGTTTTGCCCCCCCTCTCTAACTTATATATCGACCTGCTCACTTCTTTCTCTCCGTCTCATTCTCTCTCTCCCGCTTCGCTTTGTCTCCTGACTCACTCTTCATGTTGTGTTTTGATCAGTTGCCGAGCTCCCTCTCTTCTCCCTTCACATTGCTTTTCCCATTCTCTCCTCACTCCTCAAGCATACTTCTCTTTCTCATTATTTCCTTCAAGTATACTTCTCCTGCCCATTCTTTTCTCCCAGCTTTGAATTCCCCCCCTCCAACTACCACTTACCAAATTTAACCCCTCACCCACTGTGTTCACTTCATAAACACACACATGGTACCTCACATGTAATGTTGAATTTCCTCCTCTCTCTCTCTTTCTCCCCCTCACTCTCCATCTCTCCCTCTCTCTTTCCGCTCAAAGTCTCGGTGAGCAACAACAACAAGTAGGAAAAATGAAAGTGGGGTGACAACTGCGAGTCCCCTTTCTGCGTCCCCTCCAGGGCCAGTGTGAAGTTTTCAGTTTGATTGAAGGCCTCTTTTCTGTGGTGTGCGGTGTGAAAGCTGTCCTAATTGAATGATAAAGTGCCCTGAGATGGAGTCCAGTGAATAGCCAACAATGGCCAGCCTGTGTGTGGTAGAGGGATTTTGGTTCACATCCAGCCTCTGCCTCTCTACTCCGAGAGGGGGCCTATTATAACGCTCTCTGCTGGACTCGGTCACGTGACGCTGCCTCGCTCCCCTTCCCCCCCTCCTTCCCCCTTCCCCCCGTCCCAGTATGGGCTGGCCAATCCAGTCGTATCGGCCTCCTCTTCACTCTGGCCCGTTTGGTCGGATGGTCTCATTTTGCCAGTGAGTGACTTTCCGCGGGCACTATCTGCGTTAAGTGAAAAGCGCCTTGAGCTCAGTGAGTCCGTCCACTGCTCGGTGACAAAGGGTGGGGGGGGGGCAGAAACAACTTTGATATCCTTTGAGGTTACAAAAATGAACGAAAATACCAGAAAAAATCCTGCAAACCAAAAGCTCAACTCACAGAGAAATTCACTTTTTATCTCTAGGGATTTGAAGTGGTACGTTCAGCTTCCAGGAGATGATTGGAACTAACTCAGCAGTGTGTCATTCTTCACCCTGCCCTGAGACGATCATTGAACTTGTTAAACTGTGGGTAAAAATGGATTGTTTAACTAGACTGTCAGGTAACCTTGACGGTAGCAGATTATCAGGGGAGATATATCATCTGATGTGAGGCTTTGGGTGTCTTAGCTGTTCTGCGTCAGGTTTTAAGAGCTGTCCACCTGCTGCTCAGTGGTTCTGAGGATAGAAAGATGGCCGGTTGATCTCCCTCCGTCCTCAGCTAGGTGGCAGCATGACCACCAAGAATCCAATCGATTCTTCTTTCAATTCTCTCTGATTTACATCCATGACTCTTAACTTGGACATTCTCACATTGTGCTGAGCGGCGGTTTAGGTGGGAGTGCGCGCTGCAGGGGTGTCCCGAGGAATAGCTGTGCTGGGTTGGGTTCAGTGTGAAGCCAGGGAGGTTTGGTCAGGAGCTGTGGTAGGAGCCAATCTGTTAACTATTTTACCCTCCGTCTGAAACCTAAACCTTTCTCAGAGGAAGACGGAGCTTCGAACAGAGCTCCTTACATTCCCTACACACACTCACGCATGCATGCACATGTACATGCGCACATACGCACGCACTCACTCGGACACACACATTTAAATTGTTGGAGAGGTAGTGAGGTGGAAGACCACCCTCTGGCACCCCAGTCCTTCAAAAAGAGTGTGTGTTTTTATCTCTGTGGACTGGAAGAAAGGAGGAGGAAAGTGCTGTGTTAAAATGTGTTAATGAATAACTCCTGAGCTCAACGCTCCTTCTGCAGGGACTCAATTCTCCTCGCTCTCTCTCCCTCTTGTATTTCTTTCTTTCTTTTTCTTTCTTTCTTGTACTTGCACCTGTCACTAGCACTAAGTAGTACAGTTATCACGAAGGGAGGAACAGCGCGGCTCAGATCCTTAACTCTTGGTCAGAGCTCGTTTTCTCTCGCTGGCGTAAAGGAACTCAGTTTTCAACTTCTGTTAGTTTCAACATCCGTTTTGGTCACACTCTTATTTCATGCATGTTCCGTTCAGTTTTTCCCCCCATGAATGAACATTGCACAAAACAAGATCACAATACTTAACAATAGATAACTGTAATCTGAAAAAAACACAACTAGAAATGTGTCCAAAATAGGTTTATCGGGCTTTAAGGGTAAATCGTGAACATGAGAAGATGAATTTTGTAAGATGAACGAGACAAAGCGGTGAAGAGCAGCTCGGTATCCATTTCCATCCCCAATACAAGCAGGGAGGATACATAAAGAACCAGGTAGCACATTCATCCAGAAACACATTTGAATGGAGGGAATACAGAGCAGGGCAGAGGTGATGAGTGTCTCTTCTGCAGGTTCTGATCTTGGCAGCAAATAAAGCAATGTGAATATGATGATAAATCTGCAGAATATTTTGACAAGTCAGAATTTTGAGGATATTCATAGTTTTGCAACCCCGTAATAGATACCTGCAGGTCCCCCGCCGCTAGGAACTACAGACTATAGTTATGTAGCCTCCCCTCCCCTTGTGTCCCAGACTGAGCGGCCTACCTCTGATGTGTTACCTAATAGGCGCTGTTCTGCTTCGACACAAAGACTCATCTGTGTGCTCTGACACTAAAGAGAGGAGACTCACTCCGTGTCACTCCCGAGCAACAGACGGGTTAAGGTGAAGTGAGTTGAGGTGTGTTGGAGCAACCCACGGTTTGCTTTACAAGTCAGCCCGGCAAACACCGCGCAGCAGCCCGGCCCCGAGTCCTCCTCAACTACAAATGCACCTTTACCTTTTCTGTCATCGATCATCTCTCTCTCTCTCGCTCTTTTCAGCCTGTCGCTTTCTCCTCTGTCCTCCTCCCTGTATCTCTCTCTCTGCTTCCTTCGTGTTTGCTTGTCGCACGGCTGTCATATCTGCCAGAAGCTGCCTGCAGCCTCCCGATTCAGAAGGTGATCAAGTTTCAAAAAAAATTCAAGGAATGCAAGCTGCCCACTGCCCATTTTTCAAGGCCCTGTTTATGCAAGAATGTTATTTTTTTTGTTGTTTTTTTACGACTACCTTTTTCGACCCCCACCCTGTTTCTTGCCTTCGCTTCCCTGCCATTACCCTGCACATCCTTTAAAAATACAAATGAAAAATGGAGTACGAGGGAACGGGAATTAGGGCGGGGGGAGGGGAAGGGGGGGCATTCGCAAAACAAAAAACAAAACAGAGGAAAATTAGCGCTAGAATCACAGGGTTAAGGAAAGAAAAAGGGGAAAATAGGCGGTGGGGTCCATTGAAACCTGTAGATTTCTGTAAACAAAAGCCCGTTGAACAATGCCTGTTGTTTTAAGCTGAGCTGACGTTGCCAAACTTAGAGATTGTTTGTTGCTGACCCCGTCTGAATCAGAGAGAGCCAGTGGCAGCCTGGGGAAACAAAAGTGTGAGAGTCCCAGCGGCTGGATGGCCTGGCTCAGAGCAGAGGCTGCGTTTCAATCACAGAATAATGACTGTGTATGTGTGTGTGTGTGTACTGAATTCATTTAGCCTGTCATTCAGGAAAACCCCTTTGTAATACTGTAAATATTGTCATTATCTTTGTGTTTTTATTAGATACATAAACTGTGATTGATTGAATTCTGTGTTGTTTGGATGCAAGGTGCCTGGCGATGTCATGGACTAACAGTATGATTTCAGAAGTGGTATCGTAAACCTGCCAACAATCTGAACTGTGAAAAAAACTGCGATCAGATTAGAGAAGCTTTCGAAAATACAGATGATTCTTCAAAAACATGATTGATGATTGTCTGACTTGTTCTGTTTTCTTTGTAATCTCTCCCATCATTGAAAATGAGGGTCCACCCCTCAATGTATTCCCGAGAAGTAAATAAAGGTTGAATTATTGATTGAAAAGACATTAATAAAACAGATTGTGTATTACGCAGATTACACACTGCAAAAATATACATCTCAATAAGTCAGTAAGTACTGAGTCGATATCTTTGCTTGAAACACTAGTAGTCAACACTAGTACCAATGTAATTCTGCTTTATTCAAGAAGTCTTGTACCAAGTTGGTTTCATGGGAAATGAACTCACCACATTCAGACTTTAACATAACTCCAGTGGCTTATGTAACATTTGAACAGATTACATTTTGAAAGTAACTCTTCTGAGCCAGTGAACTGAGTGGACACCCTGACTAGACTGACGCAACCTGCTGAGTCATTTCTATTTTCTACTGGTTCAGGTATCAGTTCAGCTCCATCAGCTTCAGTTTGTCACTTTCACTTTCATCACTTTGGTCATGTGAAGAGGTTTTTCGATCACAAGGATAGGTGCGTTGCCTTTTGAACACAATGGACAATTTATTAAAAAATAAATCCTGTGTGTGTGTGTGTGTATCCATAAGAGTGAGGCCAGCGGCTGTAGATGTATGCATGTTTGTAGCGTCTGCAAATATGCTGCTCTTTAAACGTGACAGGGAAGGAGAGAGAGAGAGAGGGAGAGAGAGAGAGATGTTGGCGTGACGCCCACTGGCACTGTGCCCACTTCTCCGGCTGCTGTGGAGCTCCGTGTCACAGCCAGGACTCCCTGCCAGAAGGGCTTTCCCCAGAATCACCTCCACACACACACACACACACACACACTCCGTCATGCTGCCCATGTGTTTAGTGTCAACATTTTGATAAAGCTTTGCCAAGCAAACAGTATATCCTGTGTTAATGGTCTGGGTTGGCAGGTTTTTAATGCTTACCCATGAAGAAAATGATATGTTGTCTTAACAGATATTATATAAACATCATAAATATAAACTGGTATTGTTGCATGAAGTAAAATGCTAGACTGCATATATAATTTGAGTCTAATTTCCTAATAAATGAATGTGAAAAATGTTGTCTTAAAACAAATGAAATGAGGTGATTCCACTTGTTGCCAAAGCAATTCAACATTTCAATGATTTTATAGAATCAATTATCTTGATACTAGTGGAGCGAACCACGTTGCTTCATTGAATATTATTTCAGCCCCGTTGGCAGAATTTTACACCTGTTTTCAGGAAAGTGAGATTTTAAGGCTCAAAACAAAATTAAATGACTTTCTTGTAGTATGAGAGTAACACACACACACACACACACACACACACACACACACACTTCCCTGATTGGTACATGAGTTTGTGTAAGTTAACGTGTATGATAAGAGGTTGGCATAGCGATTCATCAGCGTCTCAATCCTTCTGATCCCCCCTCCTTCTCCATTGTATTCCCAGTAAATTAGCGGAGGCAGAGACGCCCAGCCCCGTTGGCTCTTTGTTTGTGGAGCCAGTTAATTTTCCAATTAGTCTCCATCAAAACCGAACCATCGTTAAGGGAAGGATGTGTGTTGCCCAGATGTCTCTCTCTATGGTACCAGCCAGAGCTCTGCCAGGGGTGAGAGCGAGAGAGAGAGAGAGAGAGAGAGAGAGAGGGAGAGAGGGAGGGAGAGAGAAAGAGAGAGAGGATGATGATATTGATGATGATAATAATAATGATAATTGTGGCGGTGATGATGATGATACCATTTCACATCTCTGTTAACATGACACAGCACTTTGGTGTGGTCGCATGTGCAGGCTGTGTGTGTGGGTACCCCCGCCTCACACACA